>JAZBGW010002805.1:0-10301 GCA_037464815.1 Mylabris variabilis | reverse complement strand
CTTGGTCTTGCAAAAAATGAAAGACCAAGACCAAGACCAAGACCAAGACCAAATGTGCTCATCACTATACCGAAAGAATTGTTTAACTTTTAGCATAAGCTATAAAATGTCAAAACACTTATTCCATATCCACTTTCAGTTCATCTACAGTGTAAGTAAATTCAAAATTACAAACTTATACCTTTTCCTGGAATATAAATGGATCATCTAGAAACATTTAAGTCGACAATGATTGTGATTAATTACGTTACGTTGATTAGTTACGTTGTAAGTCGTTAAATATAAATAACCAGTTGTAAGAAGTACTGTTTTTGAGAAAGTCACTCACTTATTATTTGCAGGACAATATAAAGACTACATCAAAATAGTAGACAATAAGAAAACAAATGCTGTTATTTCAACCAAACAAATGTACGCTTGTAAAAACTCAAGTTAAACATTGGGATATAACTTTCAAGTGTTGCTGTAGCATCAACCTTGTTGTATAGGAGGCAGACTTACAGAGCAATCAAATATTGATAAGAAACGAACACAATATACAAAGTCCCCTTTACAAATTGCTTTTCGATAGAAGTTCCAGAACTAGTGTCCTCTAATATAGTACACCCATTTCACTTGAAACATTCACTTATAATTGATTAGTTGCATTATTTATTACATCGATACAAGGGGTATTGCTATAACAATATCGTACATCACACAAACTTGTGGAAACATTTACAATAGTCAGTTTGGACCTATTCTTGTGTAATTAATTATTCATGTTGGCAAGATCCAAGGACAATATAGATGTCCTATTTTACCCTATTCAGTAATTCTATATTATTAATAATAGACCTCATTAGAAAGGACGTCAAAACTACGGCGGGTAGTTTAATTAGAAATCATAAGGTAACTTCCTGTGACTCTTATGGATATATGCATTAGAGGTTATGCAATATTTTAACAGCAAATAATTTGAATATTACCAACATTTAAGAATTAAAATAATATTAAATTGACACAATAGTTAATTTAAATGTCTTACTGTTATATAATGCATTAAATTGTTCTACATATTCAGAAGAAAATCAAACTTTTTCAAGATGTTACCGTAGAATTCTAACTTTAAGTTAAAGTCAGTAATTACTAATCGTGACTCCAGAACTTAGAACAAGAGCTTTCAGTGCACCTTATATAACCTTGTATAACCTTATGTTACACTGCAACTTATATAACCTTATCTAATAAGGTTGATTGAGATTTTAGCTGTGACTTCTTGGCGAGGGGGAATACGCCACACTAATGTTCTCCATTGTAATTAATTAATTAATGTAGAATAAATGGGTTGACCCATTATAGGTTTTGATGTTGGTAGTGCTTTTATGAATTTTGCAAGATATAAAGTAGAACGGCAAATTCGTTTGCTCTTAACAAAAGTGAATGTAACGAATTACTATTTATATTTATTCATTCCTAAAGGAGTTGTTCCGTTAACAAAGGAATTGTTATTGAACTGTATAAATTGAAAATATTAAATTTTATGTATATTAAGTGATATGTTGCTGTAAACTTATTCTTATGGAGTATAGAATTACTTTAATTTCTCTAGAGAAACAACCCTATACTTTGTACCTCCGATATCAAACGAGTTTTATCTATACAGTGTGTACAGCGTTATTTCACCTCGGAGTTGGACATGCGTTGGGTTACATGTGGTTGCAGGATGGCTTATACGTTCCTAGATTTAACATTTGTTGTCATAATTATTAATGAAAAACAAGCGACCGAATGGTAACCATAACATGGTCGGCTGCCAGGCCAAATAGACTTGTATATCCTGTATAACACGAAGCGGCCACATTTGTTTCCAAACTTTGTATTCATATTCTTGAGTAGGCTCCGTTTACGTAGCTCTGGTTGTATATTTACTCCTTCGCATCGTTTTTTGTACAATAATGTAGTAGTACACATATATACATATGTATATTTTAAACGTTATGATTTTCTCTGCTTGTAAAATTTATGAATTTATGTATGTGGTTCCTATTTATATCTATTATTTATAAGTATTGTACTGGGAAATAATCAATATTGCTTAAGGGAAACTTGTTCTGGGTAGTAATTCTAATTCACCTTTAAATTTAACCTACAAAAATGAGTAAGTGAAATTGTGTCGTTTTCTTTTATTGTTGCTAGCTCCTCAATCTATATTTTGATATCGTCAAAAGATTAATCCATTTTGAGCAAATTATAAGTTGTAATCGTCAGTCAAATATGAACAAAATTACAATTACCTAGATGTTATATTGGTTTTATTTTGCTACAACTGATCTTCTAAACTAAACATAATATAGCAATCTCTGTAGCTACTTTTACTATTTATTGTCGTTAATTAAAGTATCTTTAATTTGTAATCATTATAAATTTTAGATAGTATTAGATAATTAATTCACTTCTAAACACGCTATTCGATTACATCGCATCACGGAACTCTACACTGACTCATAACTCTACACTTCCCACAAAAAAAATTAAAGGAAAATAAAACTGAATTAAAAACATGAACACATATCAAATATACAACAGTAAGCTAAAGTGCCTTATTTTGTCTCGAGAGTGGAGTCTACTACGTAGTCGATCAATAACTACTTATTCAACATCAGCGTACACGTTCTTTAGTTGTACAATAGCCATCAAACCTACAGGTTTTGTCAGAATAGCTCAGTAACTGTCGCTTTTTAAATTTATCTCACCTGCCAAAAAATTGTTGATGCTTCGCTTTTCATTATAGCAAAAAATCAATTCAAATTTCCCTTGAAAGTGTTTCGCCACTACTGCCTAATTACGTTTCATTTGTTTATTTTCTAATAACGAATAATTTGAAGATGGCTCAGTCTTAATGAACCTTTTGTTTGAGCTTATGGAGGTGGTCTTTTTTAAGTCAAAAATTTGCAATAGTAGCTTTAGCAATATTGAATCGGCTCGGTTTCGGTAACTAATGGAGACGTTGAGCGAAGTAGGAAAAAGTATCTTTAATGTACTAGCGTTTCATAAAGTAACAATATATAGGTAAATTTGAGGACCATAATGTATTACTTTATCTTACTGTTTTACTTTATAATACTATTCTTCAGTTGAGGGCCAGGCATGAGACTTATTTCCTTATAAACAAGGAAGAAAACAAAGGATTATCCTCAAACCGGATACACTGAGAAAAATGGAAGCTTACATCAAGTATATGTTGTTTTTTTTTACAAAGTACAAAGTACACCATGCTTTCCATCAACTAGTTGAATCAAATAAATAGTAACTGTCTCTTATAGACACTTAGGCCAAAAAATCACATTTTTATGACACAACTAATTGATGTCTTTAACTTAGAGATAGATCTTGTCTTAGGTAAATTAGTGTTTTTCAATACGGTCATTTAATTTAATTAAATAAAATACTGAAATTATCAAAACAAAACTGACTAAAATATTTCATCATTTGTCTAAATATTTTCGTAACATGATAAGATATTTGTCGCACAATTAATGCTTGTAATACCGTTTAGACGTTCTTTTCGACTGAATAGCCTAGACAAAATTTGAATACTTTCGGCAGAAATCGTGCTACATGCACCACACTTTGCGAACAGTTCTACAAACTTAGTAAAATTACAATTTTTAAATGCATTCGATAATGATTTATTAAAAAGTTGACTATTTCAATACGCCGAAACAAACATTTGTGTCAAAGCGTCAAATGGACAAGTGTTTGTCAAAGTATATAAAATGTTGTTGAGTTTTGTTGTTTTACTGTGATTCAACAGTTTTCCATTGATTAGAAGACCTATTTGCATTTTCTTTTCGTCCTCTAAGTTTCTGGAATTGGTGCTACATAATATGAGCTTCTTTTCCGTTTCTTACTACTTTCCTTCTTTTTCTCCATTTCATCCGATTGCGGGACTAATTTGATACGTCTAGATTCATTTGCCTTTCCCTTCCGATTTTCAAAAGATTCTTCAAAAGAGGACTTGTCGTAAATAAATTCTTTTTTCACAGTTTCCACAGTTGATGTGGAAACCTTATTGCCATTTGACGATGATAACTTTATCATCGTTGTTATTTCATTTATATGTTTATGAATAAATTTATCTACTTAAATGGCTAATGATATAGCAACTTTCTAATGAGCTACGAAGTTCTAATTTTGCTAAGATGTTATTCAGTCACTACTTTACAAACCATTGAAATATTTCTCCAATCGCTCGCCAATTCATAAGAGCCGACCATAGTTACGTGGCACGTATGATATATATATATATATATATATATATATATATATATATATATATAAAGCACAAATATAATAGAAATAATTGTACTACAAATTCAAATATTTTAGATACTATTAAAAATTGAGAAAATGCTATCAATGATTCTTTACCTGTTAATTTAAAATGTCGAAATTGTTCAAATCCCGTGAAAATGTGCTACGAAACAAAATCGTTTCTATTCATAGATACATGCGAAAAAAACTCAGTAACTTTAAGAGATATAACTGTTCTCATCAAAATTAAAGAAAAGGATTTATCGATCAAAAAAAAGTTGTTTTAACTTCCCAGAATGGCGCGTACAATCTTCATTCTTTTTTATTTACTGTTTAAATACCTATGGTACAATGCGATTATTTGTTTACACTTTATATTAATGTAGGTACCTAGAATTATAAATTACTTACAGGTCTCACTTTTCTCTTTAACTTTTTTTCTTGAGTTTCAGGTTATACGTATACTTATTTACATATAAGTTTGCTTTCGTCGTCTTCATTTTTGAAGATCATTGTTATGTTACCATTTGCAGACAATAAATATGTAGTTCGTTTAATTTTTCTTCGCGATATTCAGTTACCATTCTTACTACATTCATGATCTCAACAAGTAGTACTTTTTGAAGGGTAAGTATACTGGCTGTGTCAAAGAGGTCCAAGAAACACTTTTGTATGCCAGCCAGTTCTAGAAGGGATTATGAGCAGATAGTTACAATCTGTTTTCATGAATGGATTCAAAATTCTTCTTTCGTCACTATTATTTCTTTTTTAGATATTCACTTTTGAGAATATGTGGCTGTTGTTAATTTCACGGGTCACACAAAGTAGAATATCTCAAAAAATATTGACTTATAAATAGACCTGCAATTACTTACTAACGATTTACTAACCATTTTTACAAGAAATAAAAATATTGACTTACAAAACGTACCACAAACTTATAACCATTTTTATTAAAAATAGTCAATTTTGAAAACAAGTGAATTATTCTTACAAACTAATCGTTTTAGAACGAACAGGGTACTGCTCTAGACTCTAGATCTACATGACTTCAAAGGTTATCTAGATAATGTTCAGAATGATTCCGATGATGTTCAAGATGATCCACATCCAACCACTCGAGATGCAGTTACAGATAAACAAGATGACTGAAATCGAGCTAAAGCTCAAGATCATTCTGAAAGTACCCGGGAAAATACAAGTTGAGTTACTTATGCTGGACAACTTGGGGCACTTTTAAACAATTTAGAAGAAACAAAAAGTATTTTTTCGAAACTACAAAGTGTTGATATACCAAATCCTATAAGATTTTTGATAGGCGCGATCGAAATAATTACAACCATTCAAGAAAGAAGTAATGACTTCACTAAAACCACACGACCCTGAAGAGAAGCCCAAAATTTTATCTGAATACCAAAGAAACTATCTGCTTGCATTAGGACCACCTCAATCATGTTTAGTCAAACTTTCCGAAAATTCTAGTAGTCCACTTGGAAAACAAAGATCAGTCTCATCCAAGTGGTATGTACAGCATCTTCATCTGGAATATAGCATTGAAAATGATGCTGCGTTTTGTTTCGTCTGTTCTCTTTTCCAGGAGAACATCAATAGAAATCTGACTGATATAGCTTGGCCTATTTTAGACATAAGGCAGTGGCGTAAAATGAGAAGTATCGGATCAAAAAAAAAATAGGAAAGTTAGCTACGCATTATGCTTGTTAAGGCTGCTTTAACTGACTTTTGTAATCTTATTAACAAATCTGGGAATATAGACACTCTTTTAAAAAAAATCTGTTAGAGAGAATCAAATTAGAGAAGATCAAGAAAAAATTTTAAATATGGAAACGATCACAGTTTTGTAGATATTGCAAGGACTTTGTGCCGAAAAAATTTGGCATTTAGAGGAAATAAAAATGGAGGAACGTTTGAAGAAATTGTAAAGCTTGTATCCAGACATAAAATTAAAATGTTGGCTCTTAAGAATTCAAAATTACGGCCCTATCATGTAATATATTTAGGGTCAATATCTCAAAACAAATTTATTGAACTTATAGAACAAGAAGTTCAAAAATCTATAATAAAGCAAGTTCAGGAAGCAGGCATATATTTAGAGAAAGACTGCCTGTTTGTTTGAGATACGTAAATAACGAAGGAAATCCACAAGAAAGGCTGCTAGACGTTCTTGAGTTGAAAGATAAAACAGGTTTGTCCTTTTCGAATACAACATTTCTCGACATGTAATTTGAATGAATTTTTATTCTTTTTTTAGGTACCGGTCTAGCGACAACCATTAATAATCTGCTGATAAACAGAGGTTTGGACTCAAAAAACATATGCTTTCAGTCTTACGATTTTGCCAGTTATATATCATGCATATATAAAATAACTCAAAAAACTCTGTCAGATGTAGTATAGTAAAATAAAGTAATAGCGTAATATCTAATATGTTTGATTATTAAAAACTTGCTCAAAATCATCACATGATTACGAATTAATTGAACAAAGATTATTGCGAGAAATAATAATTTAATAAAAATAAATCTGGAGGATAGTTCCTTTTTATTTGATGCATTTTTAGGGGAATGTTTCATGAAGTAAATGGGATACCGTGCGACAAAGATAGCAAATCCTCAACATCTGCTCATTGTTATGTTTTAAAATCGATGTTTGAAAATCCATGATGGGTGGTAATAGCCGCCATCGTTTCCAATCTTTAAGCCACCCACTTTCCCACTATCTCTTTCTAACTAATATGTAAGTAGGATAGATGGGCGGAACCGATATATTTCCTATTACAGACGCCTTTACTGTTGTATAGAGATAGTGTTAGAAAGAGACGACAATGCCTATCCCATTGTTGCGGGTTAGGTAGTTAGAGGGGAAGTCCATACTCGACCTCGGTCAAGATAATTTGTCATACAAATTCTAATGTGTAATGTATTAAATTTTTGAAATATAGTTACTCAAAACAAGAGACGTGGGCCTTTCATTTGTAAGGTCGGGCAACGATATCGAAACTCGCAACATATAGGTCTCAAGGTTTTTCGCAGTTTATATAAATAAGACAATAAGAAAATGAGTCCAAGCAACCAAAAATTTACAAGAAACAGAAACATTCGACACAATTAAAGGATTTTTAAGGAACAAAATTTTATACGTAGAAAGCGAATGAGGGTTATTCACATCGGACGAGATTTATTTATGACAACTCCTATTATTTGGCGAGTGATTCGAAAAATATTTTAGAGATTTATGGGAATTCCTTGAAATCACTTAAGCAAAATTAGATCCCCGTAGCTCAGACCCCTATTTTTAAGAACGAAGTAAGCACCTAAAACGAACAAAAATGTATCCGAGACCTTCCCAATATCGGTATTAGAATTTCTAGAGAAAATTGCGAAACATTCTTATCTGTTCCAGAATAAAATGAATAAAAACGAAAAATGATGTTGGCAGCATCCTCGAGTCATTCTATGTTGTTCTGCTTGTTTACTTTGTTATTGAATGAGCTACGAGGTTGTAATTTTGACAAAGTAGTCTCCAGGAACTCTAAAAATAATGGGAGTTATCATAAAAAGTATTGTTCCAATTATGATCTACTGTGTCTAAGAAATACGAAATAAACTTTCATCGAAACTGAATTCTAGAGTAAGGTCTATTAATAGGAAAAATTCAAAAAGTATTTCGAGGATTTGTAGGTTGGTACCTGGAGACCATTTTAGCGTAATTGGAGCCTCGTAGCTCTTTTCTAAAATTGTCAGGCAACGCTCGTTTTGGATAAAGTCGCAATTTTCGAAAATGGTCTAATTATCGCGCAAAACGACTTAATCTTACTACAAAATTATTTCGGACAATCACTTTCATTAGAGTTTGTGATTTCTTTCTAATTATTCGGTTATGGCAACTTTAGCGTTTCTGTAAGCAGTCTCTTGACCTACTTCGAGCTTGTCTTGTCATATTCAACAAGCTCTTTTAGTGCACCGAAGAATTCTAGCAGTACACTGTGTTGACACCTAAGAGACAAATGTCCTTTTATCTGCAGAAAATATTTCAAGGGTTTGAAATCCCGTCTTGAATCTGAGGTCTGATAGATTTCTTTTTGAGTTTCGCATATTTGCACTTAGAATAATCGAACTGGATCAACAGCGTTACTTTCAGGGTGGAAAATAATCAAAAATGCTTTTGAAATTATAGTAGAACACTAAATAGAAAACTGGTTATGAGTGTTGAAATTACAAGACTTTTATAAAAAACAAAACTGTCCATTGTATGTTGACGAAATCAATTACAATTGAAAGTGGAGAAAAAGCAGCATGTACATCTTTTGGGATTGCACCGAAAAATTATGTTTGGGGAGTAAACACCCTTCAAGTTGCACTATAAGAATTTTTCAAATTACTCGAAGATCCCTCAACATTGTTTTCTTTTTCTTTTCTTAATTGTATTCGAAAGAAAATGCGAAAGTTTTTTACCAGTCTTGCAATAATAACTCTAACAACGAGAGGTCACGACCTCGGAAATGAAGTTCAGGCTTAGTATACCTTTAGGTTAACAACATATTAAAAACTAAAGCGCAATGGCCAGCCAATCTTGAGAAAAAAGCGTTCAAAGTTTTATTTAGTATTATTAAGTTATTCGCTTAATTGTGGCTTGCAATGACTCGGCGATCCCGTCGCCGAATCGCACGCAAAAGTACGGGAGTTCAAATCCCTCATGGAGAGTTTTTCTTTTATTTGTCGAAACAACTAACTTAATAATACTAAATGAACGCAATAAAGTTCAAATTATTAAATGCTTTTTTCTCAAGATTGTTTGGCCATTGCGCTTTAGTTTTTAATATGTTGTTAACCTAAAGGCATACTAAAAGCCTGCAAAAGCTCGTTCCGAAATTCATTTCCGAGGTCGTGACCTCTCCTTGTAAGTCATTTTAAGTGTGTATTTAGCTTGAAAATCGTGTTATCATCAAAAACGATTTTTTGTTTGACCAATTCCAAATAATCCATGTGATTCCATTTCTGCTAAGATGTTCTCCAGAGGCTACCCTAAAAATTTTAAAATAATTCTTCAGCTCGCTTATCAAATAACGTGAGTTGCCATAAGAACTAGGAAGATTACAGAACGAGATCATGATAACAAGTTTCAGAGATGAGAAAAATGTCCAACGGTTGTGATCGGGTTAGGTGAAATAGACAGTTGCGCGGTAAGTTCTGTCACCGTTGTTGTATAATTCTCTCTTTAAAATTACTAGATAAAATGAAATTGTACAGAGCGAGATAGATAGTTCTCTCATACAGACAATGTTTCTGTCTCGCATGTAGATAAACCTCAATTTTTGAAGAATCTGTGAATACTACCCATAGTCTAAGTAATTGTTAACTGATGCATTCCTTCTTAATGAGCAGTCATTTTGCTAGTTCTGATTGATATAATAAAGACTTGGTTCAATATATATGTGGATTATAGTGACATATGTAGAGGGCTTGTTCCAATTTACATCAAGGCTGGTGTCTTCACAAAATTGTGTATTGGTTCCAAAATATCTGTCCACGGTAGGAAATAGATTTTACACCAAATTAAAAGATCGTACCAAAGAAGAACATGCTTCCAATTTGATATATAAAATCCCATGTAAAAATTGTAAAACGTGTTATATAGGCCAAACTGGACAGTTATTAAAACCCAAGATTCAATCACATAAAAGTGATTGTAAAACAATTGACAAAATGAACAAAACAGCATTAACCAGACACAGGTTTGGTGAGGTACACCACTTTGATTTCGAGAAAATTGTTGGGGCAGGCGGAATATTTGTGAGATGCTCCACATAAAAACGAACGATTGTGTTAATTATAGGGACGATATAATGGTGATTAGTCAGTTTTATACTTTATTATTATCAAAAGTAACAGATCGATAGAGTTATTATAAAAAAATTACAAAAAAAAAACAAAAAAAATACTTGTTGACACCTTTAGATTTGTAGTTCTTAGTTCTTGGGTATGGGT
>JAZBGW010002804.1:0-10591 GCA_037464815.1 Mylabris variabilis | reverse complement strand
GTGGCCGAAATAAAAAAAAACCTATTTTACGAGGATCCTTGAATCATTTTAAGTCATTTGACGTGAACAGCTGAGTGGGGAAAATTCCGACATTGCTAGAAAGAAGTCGTTTTTTGACCAACTTGCAAATGAGCTACGTGGTTCTACTTTTGTTAAAATGTTCTCTGGGGACTCCCCTACAAATTCTTAGAGTATTATTCGAATCTTCCGCCAACTAAGAGGAGTTTCATCCGAATTAGGTACTTTTAAGTGAGCAACCCTGTATAAAAAACAAAATAAACATGTGGGCGATAGCTTATTGTTACAGTCACGTATCACAAGTCTGTTTTTCTTTTTTAAGTAAATAAACATTGAATAGTTTCAACTCGACAGTTCATGCTGCTTTTCAAACTACATTCCTACTGTCGACCTATAAATTGCTTGCTAGGATTTAAAGGATCAATAATTTATGGTACAAAATGAATCAATTTATTTTGTTGGAGGTTAAAAAAAAGGTTCATTTTGGGCTTGTAAAATTCTTCTGTACGCCAATGTTAGTTACCGAAGCGGTGATTGAGAAACATTGGCTTAGAAATTAATAATAAATGAATGTAAAAGAACAATGTCCTACACAGGGAGATGAAGGTTTATTTAATTCCAATGTTATACGTTTAATCTCGAATTGAATCTTTTTAAATTCAAAAACAGTGACGTGGTATAGCAAATAAGCCAATTGCCTAGGGCCTCCACTTTAAATTATCACATTATCACAGCATGAATTGGGGCCCTAAGGACGCCAAAATCCTTAATGCGGTGTGTAAAAAGCTCGTGGAAATTGCTGCATACGCAAAAGTTGGTTTTGATTTCACCCATTTTTCAAAGAGTTTTAAGGTTGTAATTTTGTCAAAATGTTTCTCTGGGGGCCACCTTATAAATCCTTAATATACCGGATGAGTCACCTAAAACGAAAAAGTCTTACGGCAACTCCCATTATTTGGCGAGCGATTCGAAAAATATTTCAATGATTTGTACGGTAGTACCTGGAGATCATTTTAGCAGAATTCGAATCTCCTTAGCTCATTTGGAAGTTGGTCAAAAAACCCTCATTTTGAATAAGGCTGCGATTTTCAAAAACGAGCGAAACTCATAAAACTAAGAATGACTCGCAGACCCTCCCAACATTGATTTTTTTTGGTTTTTCTCCATTGCATTCTAGAAAAAATGCGAAACATTCTCGTCTCTTCCAGAATAAAATGAAGAAAAACGAAAAAAATAATGTTAATTTTTGAGAATCACAACATCGTCAGAAAGGAGCCTTTTTTGGCCAACTTCCAAATTAGCTACGAGGTTCTAATTTTGCTAAAATTATCTATAGGGACCCTCCTATAAATCATTGAAATATTTTTCGATTCGCTCGCCAAATAATGGGAGTTGCCATAGGAACTTTTCGTTTTAGGTGATTCACCCGGTATTAGAATCGCTCGCTAATTTATTAAAGTTGTCATAAGAATCGAGCATTTTTAAAGTTTCCGAATGGTATTGATGTTTTTAAATAAAATTTCTTAGTTCCATCAATTTTGTAAAAAATTCCATTGAACATAATTTCAATTATTTTAGTAGATTAACCATATTATTTTTAAGAGAGAATAATTTGTAATAATTTAACTTTGATATTATTTTTGTTTTGTAGGGACCGTTGCGAAATTCCATCAACTGCACCAAAAACCTACGACATAGCCGAATCTGTTAATATTTTCCACAAGATATTATCACGACATAGTCCGCCACCAACACCACCACCATCACAATCAAAAACAACAACAACAACGTCAACATCAATGCCGCCTCCACCACCACCACCCCCGTCGCCACCTAAATCAAAACAACCACAACAACGCAATATAATTCGTAAAGTTTCCGAATTAACATCGAATGAAATCTGCCAAAAAATTCTATCAACATGTCCAAGTCAACCAATCAATTATGAAACATACGAACATAAAAAACGTGCAATTAATATTAAATTTAAATTACCAGCAAATTATACAAATCTACAACCATTAAAATCTGTTAATACAATTAAGATAAAAGATGAATTTGATAATAATAATCAAGATTCGTATGATGATTTGAAAAATGTATCAAATATTGCAACTAGTGTTATTGTTAATAGTAATTTAAATCAGCAACATTGGAAGAAGGTACATAAAATCGAGGATGGGTAAAATTGAAGACTGCTTCTATTTGAACTTAATTTATTTTATACTTCATTTTTTATGATTATTAAAGGGGTAAAATATAACAATGAGGTTTTTGTTATAAACTCGGGCTGTGTCCAATTTCAATTCGTTACTATTCCATACGCGAAAAAAACCAATTCTTCCAGTTTATAAGCATTGAAATAATTCTCTTTACTGACATATTTAATACCGCCAAAGAAATCCAGAACGGCGATTTCTTCAATATCGATTTTCGCCACATAGAAATGATGCTCAGCTGGCCACCATTTCATAGATGGATGCCGTTCGTATAGAGCATTTTTACCGAATTCATATTCCGGACTTGTTGGTTTAATTTTTATTAATCGTCCGGTAATCAACAACTTAGCACAACGTGGGTCTTGCGGATCGAAATTCTTCTGTTTACAATAGTTGGATTCGGCCAAAGATGCCATAATTGTGCAACGATTATCCGTCTAAAATCACAGAATTAACCGGGTTCTTTTTTTAATTAAAATTAAATACTTTAAGATCCTTCCCGGAGACGTCCATGTCGGTCATGTACAAGTACGGTATGCCGGTACTGTTTCCAATAGGACCATCGCTGACGGATTTTAACGAGACAAAAGGATAGCCTTTGATAGAGTCTCGTGTAGAAATCGTAGCTATTGACACCCAGTCTGTGTTAAATTGGAAGAATTTGTTAGTTTGATTAAATTAAATTTGATTCATCTGATAATTACCGGATTTGTGCAGGATGTAACGGGCCATTTTGGCCGTTTCCGACGGATCCGGCGGACCTGGTGGGACTGTTACTAGAACATAACCGAAACTAATTTGGACGAACAATAGGATAAGAATTCCGTTTAGTAACATCTAAAATAAATCGTTTTAAATTGATTTACTTTAATTTTTACTACATGAAATCTCACCATTTTTGCAAAGCGTCGAGTCATAAAATGGTTCTTTACAAATGTAGACTAGGTTAAAGGTCGAATATATTGTACTTAATCATTAGCATATTTATTCGATAATCTGCGTCATTTTTTGGCAATTTAACTACAACAAACTACTATTGCTTAATTTAAATTAATTGATAATTATTTCGTAAATGCTTACGTTTTTTAAACTTTAGCGCCACATTACTGCGACATCTAGTGTTGACCAAATCAAACAGTTGGTAATTTTTGTTACTTTTGTGTTGGTTGCCTGTCGATTTCCGTTTCCTTTCTGTCAAAGATCCGCCATCATGAAGGCTAAAGGAGAGGTTTGTTTCGATTTTTTATTAAAATTCCATCAGTTTTCAATAAAATCTTAATTAAATCTATCCTAATTACTCAGTTGATTATTAATAATTTGTTGTTTTGTAGAATTTTTACCAATGTTTTGTGTATAGCCTAAATTAAGTTTATAACCTCAAACACGTGCATGTGTATTGCTCTAATTGGAAAAATTTCGTTTGCAGTTGAAAGAATTTGAAGTGATTGGTCGTAAATTGCCAACAGAAAAGGAGAAAACCACTCCTTTATATCGTATGAGAATCTTTGCACCTGATCCGATCGTCGCAAAATCACGGTTTTGGTACTTTTTGCGTCAATTGAAAAAATTCAAAAAATCGACCGGTGAAATTGTATCAATTAAACAAGTACCGGAGAAGACACCAACGAAGATTAAGAATTTCGGTATATGGTTACGTTATGATTCCCGTTCTGGTACACATAATATGTATAGGGAATACCGTGATTTGAGTGTATCAGGAGCTGTAACACAATGTTATAGAGATATGGGTGCACGTCATCGAGCTAGAGCACATTCAATTCAAGTAATTTCCTTTGCTTTATTTCAAATCAATTTACTAAAATTCGATCGTGTTTTTTTTGTAGATTATTAAAGTGGAAGAAGTCAAAGCAGCCAATACAAGACGGCCACAAGTTAAACAATTCCACGATTCAAAGATTAGATTCCCATTGCCGAAGAGAATTCAACATAAATCAATGAATCGTTTCTCGGTCCGTAAACCAAGAACGTATTTCATGTAAGAACGTTAATTTTACACAAGTGGATAAATAAATCATTTATAAGAATGGAGGTTTGTTGAAATTTTTGAATTTTCTCTAACAGTTCCTATTAAATGCTTCAGAAGAAGCAGTAAATTCTTTTCCTAAATTAGTTTTGTCATTCCCACAATTTAGGCAACAACTTTGGGAGAAACTTATTTCAAAATTACAGGAGGTTGAAGTATTTTTCTAAGAGACGCTGTTAAGATAATTTTTAATTTTTGGGGCAAAACTTTCGACTAACAATAAGACATTTTTTCTTAAGGGAAAGGGAGAGGTTTGTCGATTCGGCATGCGTAAATACTGAATTTCCAGACAGATTTTCAAAATACTTTCCATCATAATGATATGGTTGTTAAGTAGATAAAATTTCCGATATTTTCATACCAATCAAGAGGCAAATCAATTAATTTTAACAGTTGTAAATAATAGGTGAAAAGGGGGTTCAAATCTTCCCTGAAACTCACTTAAACGAGCTTCAAGTTCTTGGCTTTCACATTACCTTTCTAAACCCGAGAGTGATTTTCTATTTTGAAAATTATGCATGGCAGTTATCGGAAAACTAAGAAACATATCGGGAAAGTTTTTAAATATTTTGAAAGCTCTTTCAATTTGCTATCTAAATCAATTGAAAAATATTGAAAATCGATAATATTGGCTGAGTTTTAGCCAGTTATAAAGGAAAATCTACGAAAAAAACAGGGTCCAGGAGTTTTATCTGCCATTTAGAATTTTAGCACATTTTCCTAAAATAAAACGCTTTGGAGCATGCATCTTTAAATGCTCTATCTAACATAGGTCAGTTTTTGACATAATCTTAAAAAACAAGCGAGTAATCGCTGTTTGAAAATTGACTGTTTCGCACGCCGAATCGACATAAAGGTCCGGAATTCCCTTATGTCGTCATTTTTAAATTAAAAGGCTCGGTATCAATCGATAATACCAGAAAATTTTGACTTATCATAAACTAATTCAGTTGTAAAGGTTTATTTTACGAAACACAAAAATTGCCGTTAATTAACTTTATTATTAATTCACAACACACGAAACAAGATATTTTAAACTATTATTTCACAAAATATTTTGGTATATTATGATTTCATTAAATATACCACCCAAAAACTATAAATATTTCTGATAGGTAGAATATAAAAAACTGGATTTCTTATAAATTTTTAACATCAATAGAAATTTATTAAATTCACTAAGATAAAAAGTTACTCATGACAGGTGAACACAACTCAATTTGGCACCAAGCATAATTCCATTAATTAATCCCAGATAAAAATTGATAAAAAAAGTATAATTCTACAATTTGGCAAATTTCTACAAACTACGAGTTAAACATTGGCATGCTTGGACTTTCACTTCTACAGAGTTTTTTTAAATAGTAGCGTTCAAAGGAAATACTGTTTATTTTTAACAAAATCATATAATATAAATTAATTCGAACTTCTGTCGCAGTTGAAACAACAAAAAAATAAATATCAGTCTAACATTTCTTTTGTGTCATGGTCAATGAATATACACAGGTGTATATAAGGAAATTTGTGCAATTATCCGTAAATTATTCGAAAATATATAGAATTTCTCCTTTAAGAAAATAGTTTTTGTATGTATGCATTATAAGTACGATTATCTACAAGTAAAGCTATATTCATGTAAATTACAAGAATTTGTACGTAATTTTAAATTGATAAAAACTGCATTATCGTGAATCGTTGATAAAAAATAATAATGAAAGAAGCTTACGTACATACAGGATGATTCAAAGTCGGGTCTATGCATAGGTATCTCTCAAACTTTAAGAGATACGAAAATGGTTAAATTAGGGCAAAGTTGCATAATCAGGAATCCAATATAACGGGCCAAACAAATCAAAGATAACTTAATTGGTTTTCTAGATATTCAGAAATAATCAAAATTTCGGAGATCGATGTTTTCAGCATTATTTGAGAAAATATTGAGAAAAGAGTAGCACTTTTCCGTCACCATCTGATAGTGCAAACAGATTTTCGAAACAATGCACTGTATTTTAAAAAAATATGTTGGTTACGGCCCTGAAAAAAAAATCGGATTTCCGAAATTTTAATTATTTCCAAATATTTAGAAAATCAATAAAGTTATCCGTGATCTATTTTGCCCGTTATATTGCCCCCCTAATTATGAAACTTTGCCCTAATTCAACCATTTTGGTATCTTTTACCGTTTTCGAGATCCCCAAGCGTAGACCCGAATTTGAATCACCCTGAATAGATATTGTGGTTAATAAATATATGGCACACGCATTACAATTTTTAAAGATATACATAAATATCTAGTTTTATACATTCAATCTGATTGAAATCAACTATCTCTATTAAAGTTAGATTTGTAAGTTATAAATTACAGTTATTTGGACTTCAATCACTAATGAACATGAATTTCAGATCTGTGAAGTAAATTAATTAAATGATATCGGGTGATTCATCTAAAACGAAAAGTTCTTATGGCAATTTCCATAATTTGACGAACGAATCGAAAAATATTTCAAGGCTTTGTAGGGTGGTACCTGAAGACCATTTTAGCAAAATTAGTACCTCGCAGCTCAATTGGAAGTTGGTCAAAAAATGCTTGTTTTGGACAAGGTCGCAATTTTCAAAAACGAGCAAAACATGCAAAGCGATTTAGAATGACTCGAGGAGCCTCCCACCATTGATATTTATCGTTTATCTCATTGTATTCTAGAAAAAAAATGAAGAAAAGTCGTTTTGCACGTTGTTTGTTTTTGAAAATCACGATATCGACAGAAACGAGCGGTTTTTTGACCAACTTTCAAATGAGCTACAAGGTTCAACTTTTGCTAAAATGCTCTGTAGGGACTCTCCTATAAATCCTTGATATATTTTTCGAGTTGCCATAAGAAGTTTTCATTTTAGGTAAATCACCCGGTAACTTTCGTTACGTAGCGTCTTAGCTTTGTTCGGACACTTGAAAAATACATTAACAAATGTTAAATATAGTGAAATATGAATAAAGCTACGATGTTACGTGAACAAGACATGGCCTAATACCGTGATATACATATTACTGTAATTTATAATTATGTGATAATTATATTGGAATTTTTGTTTTGTCATTTTTAAGCTTTATATCGATTTGATCGATTAACAGCAAATGCTAGAGTTAATGCAAATATTAAACCCAAAACTTGTAAATGTACAATAGCAATACCGATAGTTATAATTAATGTAGCATTTTCTTTTAAACTATCTATAATCAATGTATAACAACCTTTATCATAGATAATATTATAATCAAGTGCTGAACCAACTTTAATATTCTTTGTTGCTTTATCGCATTCAATTTGTGTAATATCATCACGACAACAACTATCTGGTATATTATAAAGTGTTGGATCTGATGTTACAGTTACAATAACTTGTTTATTACCCATCCAATCGCTTGGTTTATCAGCACCACAACAATGCAACTAGAATAATAAATGAAAATAATATTAATAATTTCATTATTTATTAGAAAATATTTACATTCTTCTGGAAGGTGTCGTAGAGTAATTTTCGTCCTTCAATTTTCCCATATTCTTCTTCAACGGTTAAACGTACAGCATTACGTACTTGTAATTCAAGACTATCACTATTGATATATGCCCATAAACCGGCTGACACTTCAGCAACAACAATAATTAATAAGAATGAAAAGAATGTGATTAATGCACATTGACTTTCACGTAATGTACCATAAATACCAATACCAGCAACAATTACCAATAATATTGATGCAATCAATATTATTATTATTGATATCATATAATCATTAGCATCTTGTGTTAATGATACGGAAAATGTTGGATCTACTAACATCCATATACCAAAAACAAGGCCAGCAATACCCAAGATCTGTTAAAATAATAATAATAATTTAATTATTTGAGGAAAATAAATATAGTATATTAAAAAACGAGTTTCAGAATTTGCCATTCCTGCACGAGACCAAGTTTGGTAGAGTGCAAGAATCGACTTCTGAAACGAGTTTTTTTTATATAATTTTTTCTATTTTGCACCCTTTTTTAATAAAAAAAATGAACCCTTGAAATTTAGGGAATTTCGCGACAGTTGGTATTAACTAGCGCGACATTTTAAAGTTGTTCAATTGTTTTTTTTCTTTTGAACTTCCTCTTTACATTTAAATTTAGAAACCACCACAAATGTGAGTGGCAATAATAAATTAAATCAAAATTTTGTATCAATGAATAACATACCGGGGATTATAATAAATTCGATACGTCTCATGTAGTCGTTAACATTTATAATAATTGAATTTGTATTAAAATAGTTTGAAATTTGATTTGTTTCAACATAGTGGTTTGATTACAAAATTCGTATCACATACACAAAAAACGATTTGATAAGGTCGATTTTTTAATGGTTTCTCAGACAGTTTCCAAGCACATCCAGGTTTCATTTCGAAGCCGTTTAAATAGTTTCGCCTGTAAAATTCACGTTATATTTTACTTGTTTAAAACAGTAAGTTACCAAAATTTTATACTTGCTACTAAAATATAAGACTTTTAATTATAAAGAAATAACGTTGATGAACATAAAGTCTAATCTCTCCTCGGGACGTGCTAGTTTAAACCGGCGTTGACTGCATAATTGAGAATTGTTCAAACTGTTTCCGTAACATTGATAACAAGCCAGATCTTGTATTGCATTGAGATTCGGTTCAAATCCGTATGTAAACATATTATTACAACTTACAATTAATATAAGAATAAATGACATTTTTTTTATTTTGACAGCATTTACGATTTTATTTCAGCATCATGGTAACGTTGAAAATAATCATCGTAGAATTCATGTTGTGGATGAAGGTTCCTTGAATAAGAAGATTTGAACGTAATTTTTCTAACTTAAGTTGAATGAAACTGCGTTATTTCTGATGATTTTTCAACGAATTAAATATTTATTGGCCCCTTTATAAATAGTTGAAAGATAATCATTTACAAATTGATGTTTTATTGAAAGTCAAAATTTACATGCCTTGAACTTGAGAATAACAAATAAAATTTAAACAAAATTGAAAAAATATCGGCGAAAACGTGTGTGTTTCGTTAGAAATTGTTGAAATTCTCAGTACGAAGATGAGAATATCATCAAAATTTGGTTTAACATTATTTGAGATTATCAATGAGATACATATAACTATTGGAACTGGTGTTATTGGATTAGCATTTGTACTACAACAGAGTTTTCGTACAAATCAACTATTTCGCAAGTTATCAATATATGGTTTAACTGCAGCTAGTTTATCTTATGTTTGTTATAATAGTGGTTTGTATAAAATTGTTGTTTTCAATCGATCGAGGAAACCAACAAATAATCAAATTGTTGTTATTAGTGATTGTGATTCTGATCTTGGTTATTCATTAGCATGTCATACGTGTGAATTAGGTTTTACGGTATTTGGTGGTTTTTTAAATTTACAATCACCGGGTAGTTTGGATATTCACCAGAAATATAAGGCGAATTGTATACAAGTTCAGTTAGATTTAACGAATGACGAAAGTATAATATCAGCTGTGGAAAAGTTGCGACAATTACTCGACAACAATTACGAATTATACGCCCTAGTCAATAATGCAGGTGTTATGGTGTTTGGTGAATTCGAATGGTTGACTGATGAATTAATACTGGAACAAATTAATGTTAATCTTATTGGCACTGTACGTCTTTCAAGTGCATTGATACCATTATTACGGAAATCGAAAGGACGGCTTATCAACATAACGAGCCATTGTGTCCATGCCTGTCTACCTGGATTATCAATTTACGGGGCCACAAAAGCGGGAATATCGGCATTTAATGATGGTTTACGTGTTGAATTAGCCAAATATGGTGTTAAAGTTATACAAATGATACTCGGTTCATTTCTGTTAGAATCGAATATTTTAGCGAACCATTCTGAAAATGTTCAACAGATGTTTACACATTTCTCACATGAACAACATGAATTCTACAATGATTATTTTCAACGTTACCATGATCATTTATTGAAAATTCCAATACAGACCGATTTAAACAAATTAGAAAATGATCGATTGTATCGACATTTCGAAGATGCTCTATTCAATCGATCACCGAAATCTCTATACAAAACAGAGCCGTTACGTGATCGAATCTATCATAATTTATTAAAATTAGCACCGGTCGGTTTGCGGGATTATTTGGTCGAACGATCTGTACAAATGCCAACATATCATGCTGAAATAAAATCGTAAATGTTGTCGAAATAAAAAAAATGTCATTTATTCTTCTATTAATTGTAAGTTGTAAT
>JAZBGW010002802.1:0-10599 GCA_037464815.1 Mylabris variabilis | reverse complement strand
GTTCCGGTGCCGGCAAAAGCCGGCGTGTGTGAAAACGCTCTTACGAGTTTCATTTTCCGACACATGTTTTGAAAGACCCTGTATAGCAGTTTTTCGGAGAACTTTTGTTAGTCTCTCATACAATCCTACGTTAGTCTACCGAATGTCTATCGTAAAATAGGTAAAAGAGGTGACGAAAACTGGTTTTGTTTGCAATGAATACCCTTAATGAGTGACAGCACCCTTAATGAGTTATTTAATAGGTTATGCCGGTGCAAAATGCGATAGATGTGATGATGGTTATTATGGGAATCCTGGTGAATTAGATGGTAAATGTCAAGCGTGCAATTGTAATCCTTATGGTAGTGAAAGTCCAATTTGTGATAAATCAACCGGTATATGTCAGTGTAAATCTGGCTTCACCGGCAAACAATGTTCGGATTGTGTCAGTCCACGACAAGTTATCCAGAATGGTGTTTGTACACGTAAGTAAAGTCTTATTTAAAGCGGTAAATACACGTTGATTTTTGTCTCTTGAGATTTAATTTAATTCAAAACTTTAGCTTGTGACGAATGTACACAAATCCTCTTCAATACAATCGATGAATTATGGATAGGCCTTAATGGTACTTTAGAACTATTCAAGAACGGTATAGGTCCACCATGGGGTATTCTAAATCAAACACTAAACCATTATCATTTATTAACAACAAAATTCGATGATAATATTGTACGTGGTTATAGATTAATTGAGAATGCAGATTTACCAAAATTAGAGAGACGTCTACACCATCTCGAACGTAATTTGAATAAAACTGACAAAGAATTGATACGACAATCGAAATCAATTAATAATATTGCAAAACAAGCGAAAAATTTAAATAATGAAATCATTGAATTAAATAAAACAATCTTGGCGACAATTGAAAATTTGAATGATTTTGGTAAGTCACATATTGATGTTGGTGAGGCACTACATGAAGCCAAACAGATATTAAACGATATTGAATTATTAACGAAACAAATACCAACTGAAGAGAATTATCGAGATTTATTTGAACAATGTCGGAAATTATTGGATAAAATTGAAACAATCTATGGTAGTGATTTGGATCCGAATAATCTACGTGATGATTTGAATGGATTAAAAAAACGTTTAAGTTCAATGAATATGCTATTAGATCAAACTGAATCGATGAATAAATTAATTAAAAATAAAAATAAACAACATACAAATCGTATCGAATATTTAAAACGTATTACCAAAGAGATTGATGATAAAAATTTCATTATCAATCAAGAATTTAACGATTTAATTAATAGAATTAATGCGACTAGCGATATATTAATGGAAATCGAATGGATTTATCGTAATCTATCTGGAATTGAAATTGATAAATCCATTGGAAAAATTGAAAAAGACACAGAAGATACTAGTGAAATGTTTAATTTATTGACACAAGTCGGTGAACATGTTAAAGACTTACAAAACAAAATCAAAACTTATAAAAGGTAAGTTATTTGGTTGAATATTTGATACAATTCTTAAATCGGATTTCATGCGAGTTTTACCGTTAAAAATTGACGTAACTTAAAACAAATTTAACGCTAAATTTATACCAGATTCAGACCAGTCACACGAGCGACAGATATCTGACAATTTTTCAATAGCAGATCGATTGGGCAGATATCTGCCTTCATCTGGCACAGTAGTTAAACGTATCCGTCTACTGAAACTGGCAGATATCTGCCACTTTGCCAAATCGTCTACGAACACCTCAAGAGTTACAGAATCGCTCAAGTAAAAGTTTTGATATCTTTTGCTCTACAATGTTCAGTCAAGAGAAGTTGAATATCTTGGTCCATTCCTGAATTATTTTGAAAAAACTAAAAATTCCGATTTTTTTACCTGTTTTGTTCGAAAGCAAGCCAGATGGTCGGACTGTCGTTCCTTTTTTTTTTGATGTATTAGTTTATGAGGTACTACTTGCAATTAAACATTCATTGATAAATATACCTTATTACCTTAATTACTCCCTTAGAAAATTGGTACCACTGTACTAACCCTCGGATATTTTTCAATCCTCGGAAAACAAAGCTATTTGCTGGATCATAATATAGTACGGACAGTGAGAAATATTTTAGTTTTTGACTCAATTCGATATCTTGCATGGTTCTCGAGATATAGCGAAAAATGTGTTTTTGAGTAGTAACTTCAAGGAGCAATTTCACCCCCTTAATGTGAATATAAGCAGCTAAAAAATATATATTCATCTCTGATTTTTTGGAGCTCTATCTATCAAAATCGGAGAGGGCCAGTTCTGTCACTCTCTTGTTCAATCGGAGAGGGACACCTGGGAATGTCTCCTTGTAAGTACGATGTTAAGATTCTTAAGAAATAAAAAGTATCTAAATCGATTTAATGGTTAACTTTGCGTAATTACCTACTTGTTAATTATTTAAAACATCCGAATATCGTCCGGTATGGGCGCATAAATTGAACATTTCAAATGAAATTCTGCTTTTAATTTTTCATTTTACGGCAAATTATCCGAGATATGTTCTGTAAATTTCTATAATTTATATTTAAATTCTCCGATAATTCATTTAGGCGGTTTATTAGATTAATTGTTGATTAATTTTCCAGTTTATTTAATTTTACAAAAGACGAATGGAAAAAGATCGACGCCAGTGGTGCATATGAGAATCTAGTCAAAGGTATCGAGGATGCCAAACGTAAAGCTGATAATGCCAGAAAACTATTAGAGGATGGCTTAAAATTATTATATCCAGATGATGATGATTCATTAGCCGATAAAACGAATCTAGCTATGGCATATTCGGATCGTCTCAAACAACGCATCCTCAATCTAAAGAATCCAACAAACGGTACAATTTTTTATTTTGTTTTTACCATAAAATAATTGAGTTGTTTCTTTTTTTAGATTTTAAAAGAATCGTCGACGATTTAGAGAAATTAAAATACGATATTTTGAATAATGGCCGTAAAAATAACGATCTAACAACAATTCTACGCAATATGAACGAACAAATACGTAAACAATCCGAGAATATCGACGATTTAGAGAAAGTAAAAGATGATGCTAGGAATATTTCCGATAATATGGCGCAATTAGAACAGAAAATGAAAGATTTAAATATTACAGCTCAATATGAATTGATTAAAACATTTCAAAAATATCTTAATCTAACATCTGGAGATGGTATTATTGTTATTTAGTTTTAATTAATTATTGATTAATTAGACACGGGGGAATTTTAGAAATTCGCCGACTAATGGATCAGGTCACTTTAACACGATTAGAATTACAAAATATCCAATTGAATTTTACACATTTCGATATTGTTAAACAAACCAATGATGAGAAGTTCCGCAATACTGAAGATAATTTGAAATCGGTTGAAAGTCAAATTCAATCGTTGAAAAATCGTGTACAATTCGCTAAAGAAGTTGCACATTCTGTAAGGAAATCTCTAATTATTAAAATCAATAATTTTTCTATTTTGTACAAAAAAATCAATTCTAGATTGATGTGGGATTATCAATTTCGAATTGTCGGCGACGTTATAAAATCGATGCTGATGTTTTTACAATATTAACAATAAAATATAAATGTAGAAATTGTGATTTGGTTAACTTAACTAATTCACAGGGGAAATTCGTTGTTGTTAATGTTAAAAATAATCAAATTATATTGAATTGGAATGGTGTAATACGATCAATGGCAGGGTCATCCAAAACGACAACAATTACAATTGAAAGGTAGGTGTACTTAACAAGGAAATATTCCCAGGTGTCACTTTCCGATTTCGATGAAATTCCGATATGTTGTTCTTCATTGAAATCTAAGAGATGCACGTTTTTTTTATCTGCGGAAAAACATTTCTTGGGGATTAGATTACGCCTTAAAGCTTCAAGGAGAGGTCACGACCTCGGAAATGAAGTCCGGAACGAGTTTTTGTTAACCTTTAGGTTAACAATATATTAAAAAATAAAGCGGAATAGTCAGTCAATCTTGAGAAAAAGCTTTGTTGCGTCCATTTAGTATTATTAAGTTATTCGCTTAATTGTGACTTGAAATAGCTCAGTGGTCCGGTCGTTGTATCGCACGCAAAAATACGGGAGAGTTTTTCTTTTATTTCTCGAAACAACTTTTTTATTTTATTTTACTTTATAAATTAAAGAGCTTTGAACATGTATCTGATTTTCATCGAAATCGGAGAGGAACACCCGATTATGTTTCCTTGTGATTCTAATAAAAAATCATGGATCGATTAATTGTATCTAATAATTCACTGTTTTAATCTAGGATAGGTTCAATGATTACGTTAAATAAGAACGATGAAACTAATGAAATTGAACCGATAGTCGCTAGAGAATTATTAAAATTAGACAATAATAATCGAATTGAAATCGGTGGTTTATCGGATACTAACGAAAAATCAGATGCTTGCATACAAAAAGTGGTACTCAACGGGCAAATTATCGGTTTTTGGAATTTTGTAGAGAGTGAAGGTAGCTGCCCTGGATGTCAATTGTAATTAATCATAAATTATTTTTTTATATCTAAACAAGAAATCAATGATAAAACAATTACAGAGAAACTACAAGTATTGTTGGTGAGAATGTTCTGTTTAACGGTAACGGTTACAGTAATGTAACAGGTGCTAGACGAATGAATCCAGCATCAGTTGATCTCCAATTCGATATTACAACATTCGATGAGAACAGTTTGTTGTTTTTAGCACAAGATAAAGGGGTAATTTTCAAGTTTTTCTCGTTCAATTATTATCAGTATTAGGAATAGCTTGGGCAAGAGTACGCACTTAGTGCTTAAATAAGTAGAACTCGGTTATTTGAAGTCAGAACTTAACTTTTTTTTGATAATCAATGTACTTATATCCTTCCATAAATTCAGCACCAAGTTTGAAAGCTTAACACGTTCTAGCAAGAAATTTAAAAAAAAAACTGAGATAATATTCTTGCGTACTCTTAGACTTTAATATGTCGTTCAAGAGTACGCATGAGGTAATTAAATAGTGTAGGGTGAATCACCTAAAACGAAAAGTGCGTACGACAACTCCCATTATTTGGCGAGCGAATCGAAAAATATTTCAAGGATTTATAGGAGGGTCCCTAAAGAACATTTTAGCAAAATTAGAACCTCGTAGCTCATTGGAACTAACTGAGCTTGATCCTTATATGTGGACGTTTTAACAAAATTACTCGTCCAACATTAACCAACGTTTGCACCAACGTTGGAACTAATGTGTGGAGCCGGTCTTGGAGTACTCTGTGTACTCTTATTCTTCATCATCTTCAAGTTGCGTACTCTTGGACAAAATGACATTTTATAAAAATTTGTGATTTTTTAATTATTCTTAACCATACTTCCGAATTAAAGCTTATGCCTAACAAGTCTCTCAATTGAATATAATCAAGCCTCCGAACCGGAACTGAACCGAAAGCCGGAAAAACCAAATTTTTTTCCGAAACGAAATCCGAAGCTGAACTGATAACAAAAACCGACTTTTTTTTCGGTTCAAGCATACCACTTAGCTCGGTGTTTCTCTCTTTATTTATTTTTATCTTCTCTTTCTTCTCTGCCCCGGAAATGCGTCAACAATAGGTACAGCTAGGTGCATGAAAAAGGTGACGACACTTGAGCGAGAAATACTCGTACTTTTAGTTGTGTAAACCAAACTTTCTCCATCTTGAAGAAAACAAGGTGGTGCCATGTAAAGCTCTGTACATAAACAGGATTGTTAGTTGAATACCTTTCTTTTCCAATTTTGACCTGCTGTACATTGAGAGGACTTCCCTCGTTAGCCTGACTTACACAGCTTAACAACTATCGTCACCTTTTCCATGCACCTAACTGTACTTCAAGGCAATTAACACGAGCCGGTCCGATGTCAAAACTCCCGATTTTAATGTTTTTTTTTTTTTTGGTATAGTTTAGGTAGTTTATTCTATTCTAAAGAATGCATATTTTGTCGTTCGTACTCATGTTCAAGTTTAAGGGAGATATTGGGGGTTAAAGTTACCCCTGTAAAATCAGTGTTGTTTTTCAAATATCTCTGTAAATGCTCAATATTTTTCAGTGGTTTCTTAACACTCTTGCTCTTAAGCACTAGTACTAATGCTGAAAAAAACACTGCGTACTCTTACCCAAGCTTCCCCTACAAAATTTTAATATTTAACAGGATCCCTGTTCATATTGGGCGCTAATTCTAAATAATGGCCATATAGAATTGCTTGTTCGTCACATTGATGGTACAAATATTACATTAACATCAAAGAAAACTTATAATAATGGAATTAAGACGAATATCGTGATCGAAATGAATTACGATCACAATGAGAATGAACAATCCTACATGTTATCGGTAACACAATCTGGTGAAAATGATGAAATTAATAAGAGACAACCATTGAAAATTAGTAGTGTGTTTAAGATACGAAAATCGGAAATTTTCTTCGGTGGAATACCGAGTATTGTTAATAAAACTTGTCTACCATTCAATACAACATCATATTTAGGATATTTAAATCCTGGCAATCATGAATATTCCGATCTGGATCGCACTATATCGTACAATACAAAACGACAAAACGGTCAAGTAATTATATTTTATTGTATTTTAATTAATTAATTAATTAATTAATCGAAAAATGTTATAGTTACAATTTACAAAAGCTTGGTTTCCCGGTGACGGTTTCTTAGAACTCCAACCACAATCTGAATATGATCTACCAATAAACATTAGTTTCCTTTTAAGACCGATTGTTTCAACCGGCTTTGTTATGTCTCTAAATAATATGGTTGATTTATTCATAAAAAGTGATAAATTAATCGTAAAAGTCGATGATGAGAAACATATAATTGATGTTAATTTGAATAAAGATATCAATTTTGTTGAATTATCATTCAATGATGACGATGAATTGATTGCTAGTGTTAATGATGTTAAAAAGACAATTGATTTCGACCAATTTCTACCGAAAAAACTCCAATTATATCTAGGAAACGATCCAAGACGACGCTATCCAAGTTTCAGCGGTGGTATTAGCAATATTGTCATAAATAAAAAGTAATAATTCTCAAATCTTAAATGTAAATTAAGTATTTTAAAAAAATAATGATTGTAGGACGATTCAATTCAACGCTGATACTGTAAAGAAATTTAAACAAGTCGAAATCGGACGTAGTCGTCCAATACGTGCCCCATTAATAACAGTGAAAAGTTCGATTGGTTCAATTGAAACAAACAGTATTCGTGACATACAAAATACACAAGGTTGTCCATTAATTGCTAATTATGAAACCGATCCGGATGCTGTGAAATTCGGTGATAAACCGGAAAGTTTCATCTTTATCGAGAATTCATTTTGGCGTAAAGATTACGTTATCGAATTCCAATTTCGTACATTCTATCCCAATGGATTATTGCTACTGTCCACGGTAATTATATGCTTCAATTCACAACACACACTACAATATTAATAATATTCTCACCATCTTCAGGGTGGTAATCAACAGAAACATTATAATCTATTGGAGATACAAGAGGGTAAAATACGGTTGGTGATGAAAGGCAAACGTAGTAAAACTGTTTTGTTTCCGAATAAAATTAACGATGGCATCTGGCATTATGTGCAAATTAAACAAGTCGGTATGAAGAAGAAACGCCGGCTAACATTTACTTTGGATGGTATTATGAAGAAACCGTTAAGAATGCCCCGGAATAACGTTAAAAACGAATTGTATATCGGCGGTATACCTGTTGGTTTTATACGAAATAACGAATTAGAGAATCTATTACATCCATTCAGAGGCTGTATGCGATCATTAAAAATCAACAATATCCTCCAAACGTTGGTTAGAAATCAAAAATCCGTTATTTATAATAATATAGGACAATGTTTTCCGAATGTAGAAGAAGGTGCTTATTTCGGCGGTGACGCCTATGCTATCTACCGTAAATATTACCAAATATTTCTATTTTCATAACCCTACCGCTTTATATTTCTCTTCTAGAGGCTGATTTTAAAGTTAATAAAGTCTTGGAATTGAGTCTGGAATTTCGTACAGCCGAACAGAATGGTATTTTATTGAGTGTATCGAATCCTGGTAATAGTCCAGCGTTATCAGTTGAATTACAAAATGGTGCTGTTGTTATGACAATTGATAAAGGCAATGGTGTTATTTCACATGTTCGTAACAATTTAAAATCAGATTTTACATTATGCGATAATCGTTGGCATAATATAACGGCAATGTATTCAAGTTTTGAATTAACAGTTAAAGTTGATGGTATACGTAGAAGTTGGGCACAACACGATGAATTAATGGACGAAATTGAAGCACCGTTATATATCGGCGGCATTCCAGGTATATTTTTTATATATAAATTGATTTTTTAATGATTGTATTTTAATGGATTTGTACAGATAATGCCCCAACTGGTACGTTGAAAATTAAAGAGAATTTTAAAGGATGTATTCATAAATTGAAAATCGAGAATCGCTTATTGGATTGGACTGATATGAAAGAACTGAATAATGTCCTATTGAATTCTTGTCCTGTTATCGGCACATGACTAGACCGTCATTAAAATTGTATTATCATACCGGAATGTATTATAAAAATCACTGCCATTTTTTTTTGTAAATATTGCATAATCTTTTGTAAATATTTATTTAATTTTTATAGATAGAACAAACGTGACCATATTATTGAAAACAATTCCACGCGACGTATTTGTAAATAATCTTGAACGTAATAAAACAAGACAAACCAATTTCTGTAGATTATTAATCCGACCCTCCTCTATAAGACACGTAATATATAGAAATTTAAATTTCCCTCATATTCGCCATATTGGATCATGCGCAATTCAAGTGAATAGTTTTTGAGATTTAGTCGGCGTCTTGTGTGACGTTTTGTTTTTCAAAAAACTAACCAATAATTTTAGGAAATTTTCCAAAGAAAAACAATGTCCAGACCATTGGAAAATGATCTATATGGTACGAATTTGTCAGTGGAATCGATGAAAGTAATTGCTGAAAGTATCGGTATTGGTAATTTACCGGACGATGCTGCCAAAGAATTAGCTGACGATATCTCATTTAAATTGAAACACATAATACAAGATGCTGGGAAATTTGTGCATCATGCAAAACGAACGAAATTGATGCCAATGGATGTTGATGCTGCTTTGCGTGCTAAAAATATAGAAGTATGCTGTTTTTAATTCGATTTGGTAATATGAACATAACCTCAAATTTTTGTTAATGTTGTGATAGCCCCAATACGGATTCCATTCAACTGAGCCGTTACCGTTCCGTTTCGCCTCCGGTGGTGGCCGTGAATTGCATTTCATTGAAGAGAAGGAGATTGGTCTGAATGAATTAGTACAGAATTTGAATCCTAAAGCACCATTAGAAGTATCGTTAAGATCGCACTGGTTGTTTATCGATGGTGTACAGCCGACGATACCAGAGAATCCGCCACCTGTCGCTAAGAATGTTCAAAAAGTAACAATTCAAACATTATCACTGAAATAAATATATAAGAAAACATTACAATTTCAGTTAGAATCTGTGGATCCTGCTAATAAGAAACCATTAAAAGAAACATCAGGTAAACCGACTACTGGTAAACAGAAATTGAGAAATGTTGAGACTGTTCAGATTAAGCAACTAGCTACACATGAATTATCAGTGGAACAACAATTGTATTATAAAGAAATAACAGAAGCTTGTGTTGGATCTGATGAAACTCGTCGGACGGTATTTTTTCTACATTTACTTTTCGAAGTATTGTAAAATTTATCGTTTTGTTAACAGGAAGCTTTACAAAGTTTAGCATCTGATCCTGGTTTACATGAAATGTTGCCGAGAATGTGCACTTTTATCATAGAAGGTGTTCGAGTCAACGTTGTTCAGAATAATTTAGCCCTTTTAATTTATCTGATGCGAATGGTGAAGGCGCTATTAGATAATCAATCGCTCTATTTAGAGAAATACGTAAGTTTTATTACTACAGGGGAAACTAGATAGATTATTTATTTGGGTGTGAAACAAAAGACGCATGAGTTTTTAACATTTTTTTTTCAATATAATCAAAGTTGCATTCGTTTGGCGGCTTTATGAGCTGTTGCAGTGTCGTGGGGAATCAGCACTTTTTTCTACCTCAAGTGAGGACGTTTTTTCGTAATTTCCAAATATAACTTTTCAGGGTATTACCGTAAACCTCTGCATTAATTTTAGTGCTCTTAGGCACATATACAGTGCGTATTTTTTAAAGATGGTCAATTCGAACGAAACTCCGATGAATTGACTGGCGATTTGAATAATACTTTAAGGATTTTGAGGAGGGTCCCCAGAGGTCACTTTAGCAAAAGCGGGATCCCGTAGCTCGTTGGAAAATGGATGACATCAAATCTAACTTTCGAGTATGCAGCAAGGTTCAAGAGCCTTGTGCACCCGTCAAAAGTGTTATAAAAATGTTGTATAGGGTAATATTTTTAAAAAAATAGTCATTATACAAATACTTCTACGCGTATAAGATATTCTAAAACAATTCTAGACGC
>JAZBGW010002801.1:0-10600 GCA_037464815.1 Mylabris variabilis | reverse complement strand
ATTTCATCTAATTTTCTCCCCTGAAAGAAAATGTAAAACATAAAAGGCTTAGAAAAACAACTTTCAATTCGTTTGTCACAATTAACATGAAAACAATTAATTTTAGACTATCTCAATGAAGAAAAATGGAACAAATTGGTAATTAATTAAATAAATAGGGGAAAGTGGGGTAAAATGGTCGTTGGGGTAAATTGAATTTCTATAATTATTTGAATATAAATACTTGTATACACATGATATCAAAAACAATAGTCTAATAGGGTGGTCAAGGGAAAGAAATGTACGATTTTTTGACTTTTTGAATTCCTGAGAAAAAAAGACGAAATTATTGTTTTGATGCATTATTTTTGTGATTTTAATTTTTAATTTACACTTACTTCTCATTAAGTTAATACGTTAACATTTATTTCATCGACTTCTGCGATCATTAAACTATTTATTAACCGTCATAAAATTATTTAACGGATAAAATACATTTATTTTGAAAAATATTTTTATAAAAATGTAATTCGAGGAAAATTCGTCGAGGTAAAATTGTTTGGTGACAGCGCAGTCCTATACGCATAGATGATTAATGCATTAGCTGCCATCTCTTGTTTATCTAATTCTCTCTGCATAGAACAAGCGCAATGGTTTTACTATCTGATTTGTCTGACATAAAAATGCATCATTAGTTTTTATTAATTAATTGACTAAAATGTCTTTAATATTTTGTACTGGTTTTAATATGTAACAACAGCAGAATATTGAAGTTTTTTCAAGAGGATAGTTTTGTATACATCAATAATTTTTTCTAATACTTTTTTGGCGTGAATCTTATTTACCCTCATTCAAGTTCAATTTATACCTCTCTTGGAATAAAGTGAACTTTTTCGAATACTTAAAAATAATCATCGATGAGTGTTTATTGAAGATGAAAGTTTGTATTAAAATTATTTAGAAAAGAATTGATTGTAAAAATAAATTATTGAATTACTGCACATTTTTGATCGTCTAATTTACCCCACTTTCCCCTATTTCTTGCATTTGCTTTTGTAAAAAAAAACATACAAAATGTTCAATATTAACGTCATTTATGATATTTTGTCATTTTGCTAAGCCTCCTATGCATTTCATTATAGTGGCATAGGCGACTAGACGTATTAGATTCTCTTTCAATGTCGGTGATAACCGATAAATTATCAATCATAGGTATAGGAAGTGCTAATACAGTTTGATACAGATTTTTTTCTCTATCCAATCATATAAGGAAAAATATGGTGTTGGGTTTTAAAATAAGCAAGATATCCCACTTGAAAGTGGCCTGAAAGAAAAATTTAGTTCAGCCAAACGTTGGATGGTAATTAGGGCTTGTCTAAACTGATAAAATGAATATTATTTCTACTATTTCAGATCCTTTCTACGTTTCAAATGTTATAATTTCAAAAATAATTTTTTTCTACGACAGTGCGGGATGCCTCTCTTTTTGATGATCTATAGTACTATCGAAAGTAACCTTTTACCGCACTCAGTGCGGGAAATGCAACTTTCCGCATTCAGTGCGGTAAAGTTACTTTCCCGCACTCGTAGTTTAACCATCTATAATGTTTACATGTACAACTTTGAAAAAATCCAAAGTTGCATTGGGTCGCTTACCACTGCGCCACTCCAAATTCAATTTACATCATTATAACGTACTTTTTTAAATGCTAAAATATTTTGACGTTTATACACTTTTTTATTAACTTTTAAAATTTCTCATTTTAGAGATTTTTAATTACAAAATTAATAACACAATTTACGAAAGTGGAATAGCGTGGTGTTTTTTCAAACAATGTTTACTGTTGTTCACAGATTAAAGATATACTATATTATATAGATAGAACACTCTATCCTTTTCTGTCATATTTCATATTAGTTCATACCCCAGTCGCTAACTGCGCTTCGATAGCGCCAGCAATGTTTGGCGCCAAATTTGAGAATATCAATATGTATATAAAATAGTATTTAATAAAAATCTTGAAGACCAAAGGTGATTGATACGCAATTTTCGTTTTTTTTTATATAGTATATCTTTAATCTGTGACTGTTGTTATAGCGACTCGATCTACGCAATTTAAATCAATGGTAGGCTGATAATTATACAAAAATTATTAATTCGTTTTTAATCGCTTTTTTCATTTATTTATACCTATTTTGTACTGTCGTAGAAAAAATAGTACACAACACACGTACGTACACAAGTACTTTCTGTACTTGTGTTGTAATATACTATTTCAATCAAAGACTGCAAATTTTAAAATTGCTGAAATATCTGAAAAATTTTCTGTGCTAGACCATGGGTCATGTTATCAAAGTCGCCCTTCGATTTCAAAGAATTCAAAAATGCAATCAAAAATATACCATTGCATTTAAAATAAGAGAGTAGGATGCACTACCCCATATAAAGGGGGTTGCTAGAACAACGCAAATATTTTCTAGAGAAGGTTCAGGGAACATGATGGCTATAACCAAATTTCAGACACTTCTATCAATTAGAACTTTTTATACTTTAAATGTCCCATCTTTTTGGATCACCTGTATATTCTAATTTGTCTATAATAAATACATTTTCTTATAATAAATGAAGTACTTATCCAATTCAACACGTTTTAAACATTTATATTACTACGATTCTTAGATTATGTCAGGATTTATATTAAAATATCTCTAGTTAGATGCAATTAAATTTGAAATAAATTTGTAATAAATAAAATATACGAAGGCCACAAGACAAACATGTTTGTCGAATAAAAATAATGTTGCACATTAACTTTAACATAATCTTTATATTATATAATCATATTTACATACTTACTTACATACGGTGTGTATGCAGAGTTATATTTATTATACAAAAAACAATCACTTCGTTTTGAACAGAAGTGCATACAAATGCATATATTATTTACATACATACATGTACAAATTGCAAATTTGTGCTTTTATTATTATCAATATAAAATCAATCAAATGATTATATTGTGGTTAGTATGTTCTTTATCAATTAAGCCGATTAAAGAACATTGACTTTGTACAATCTACTTGCAATTTTAATTGGATGATTTAAAGTGCAACAACAACTATACAACAACAAGTCTTGTTTCCTATTTTACAGCAAATTCAACACTTTACTTTAAGCAATACATAAATGTATTTATATATCATGATAATTATCATAAATACGGTAATATTCATATTTATCCTTTAGGCTAAAACGATTTCGTAACAGTAGATAGGGAAACCTGCTGTATACCTTATAATATCCTTGAAATTATCACAATGAAAATTTTCTAAATTGTAATCATCTATACGGTTGATTTGATCTATTTTTAATCGATTGTGTGGTGTGTTCTTTCAGATATTTATTGTGAATGATAAAATATAATCGAATAGGTCTGTCAGGAAATCGATTTCCGTTTAAAAGACTATCAAAGTAGTCTGATCGGTATCTAGTTATCACGACTTTTCCTGATATAACAACAATAGTCCTCGATGATATAATGATTATCATTAAAAATTGCTATGCTAGTTTTGCTTGCAGCGCATTCGCATTAATCTAAAACAGAAGTTTATCTTCTAAACTATAGTTATCTGTAACTATTCTAACTGTGCAACTTGACGTTTGAGTACTGTTTTGAAGCGAATGGAGACGCGCCCTTAGATGATCGTTGTAAAGATTTATTTTGTACTTGTAAGGCAAACAATGCGGAACCTAAGCTGCTTTATTATTTTTATGCAGCCTTCAATTTCTCATAACTTGTAACAATAATATCATGCATCATTTGATTATTACAAAATTTTCTATCAACTTTTAGTTTTTTTAGAGATCTGCCCAGAACACCCTTATTAGATTACTCTACCAAACAATTGAGGGCAAATGGGCTTCTAGAATTTATTAAAATAGGAAAAATAGAAATTTTTTTCTCGTTCAAAAATTATTTTGCGTTTTTGCAGAATAAAAGAAACTCTAAATTTGTGTATATTGACAAGATTGACTGACTGGATGACCCTGAAACTTCAGTGATGCCCAGATTGTAAGGGGAGGGACAAAATTTTCAACTAAAAGTGCTAAATTCTGTTGAATAAAGGATCTTTTTTAATTTTTTGTTCCGATCACATATCATTTATTCGGAAGCTTATACAGGCTGAACCAAATTCGATGCAACTACAGGCTATCTCGGTAACCAAAAGACACAAAAAGAATAATGGCACAATACTGATCTACTTTTTTTCCGATTCGTAGGCTATCTACGTATGTTTTCAACTAATAAGCACAAAGCTTCTATCTTGAATACTATTATAGATACAAGAAAACCAATAGTGTCTTCTACAGGCACTTTTTCAAGTATAATTCAATAGTGTATTTGGTTTTTTGATTATCTTGACAGTTATTGAAAAAAATTAAACAAAGTTTTCCAATTTTTTTTGATTTTCCAAAATTGGATTTTTTTTAATCCATCTGCCCTCCGCCCATAAATAAGCTTTCAAACAAGCCGCTGTACGATTTTTTATCTTTATAATTGTAGAAACTGCGTGATTTAAAAAGTTTTACCATACTGCGACATTTTCCTCTGCATTTTGAGATTTAGTGAAAACTTTTCAAATTGGAAAACTCCTTCGGATGCACCGTAAAATGCCCAAATCAACGTTTGTTACAGCGTTTGAATACCTCAGAAAACAAGCGTGATTTATAAAAATTTAACATGCTCAGGCATTTTCCTCTCCACTTTGCAATTTAGTAAGAATTTTTCAAAATGGAACACTTCTTCGAATGCACCGTGAAGCACCCAATTAGACGCTGGCTACAGCGTTTCAATATCTCAAAAAACAAGCTAGAAATCGATGAAAAATTGTCACTTTTTCGGGCATTGAATAGAGGCCGGGCCGGACTCCAGCATCTTCTTAAGATGAAAAAGAATGTATGTATTTTTGAAATCAGCAAAAAATAAGCTGTTTGATAATCTTATTTTCAAATATAGTTTGTATTTGAAAAAATACAACTTTATATGATAACTCCAAAATTAGCAAAATAATCAAAAAACAAAATACACTATTAAATTTTATCTTAAAAAGTGCCTGTAGAAGGTACTACTGTTTTTTTTATACACAATTTGTGATAGTATTCAAGAAATAAGCGATTGCCAAAATCACAAGATATTCACTTTTTGCTTATTACTTGAAAACAAGAGAAGACCGCCCACTTTTGTTTTCACCATTAAACTAGTCGGAAAAAAGTAGATCAGTATCGTGCCATTATTCTTTTTGTGTCTTCTGGTTACCTAGATAGCCTCTAGTTGCATTAAATTTGGTTCATCCTGTACAAAACTCTAAAAAATTTGCCCTTTTTTAGTCAAAGATTTTTAAGAAAGTTTTGCGATTTTTACGAGAAATTCGTATTCATGTCGAACAATTTATGCAACCGCATAAGATGCTAACACCCAACTTCTAGAAAGGTAGCCTTTTCAGTTCAAAATTTAAAAAACTTGTTCCCTGATCTACTTTTTCAAGCCTCATCCTCTATTTACCAGTTTTAATCTTACTAATAATCAAAAATTCTGTTTTTAGCCAAGGGAATTGGTTAAAGAAAAGAGTTTTTGTATACAGTTGATTCAGAAGTTCCATCAATTTTTTGCTATTTCCACAAATTTTAAATGGACACTCAAATAGAGCGTTTCCATTCGACTCCTTATAACAACTCTTTTATTAACAGTTGAAACATCCTGTATATATTTTTTTGTGAAATCTGTAGGTGTTCTTTCGATTAACAATTCAATCCAGAATTTTATAAGTCAAACACTTGTTATAAATCCAATTAAAAACTCGACATGTGAATGTAGTTCGGTTGCTTTACAATAAATTCTTTTTTCAACATTACATGCAACCAATATAGTTAAATTATGATTACAGATGAATTCTAAATATTATAGGAAAATAACAACACATATAAGAAATATTATAGGAAAACAGAAAATGTTGATTGTCTTTATTGTAAATGTGGTTAAATTATTTACTTTTATAATTACAAGCATCCACGAAGGATTCATTTATGAGTGTTGTGGTTTCTTTATAAACATCGTTTATTTATTAAATGAAACATCCGCAGTTATTTTTACGTTTTACGGAAATTTTTCGGAAAATAGCAGTCACCAATATCGACAAAGTTGTTTAAAAAACTACAATGATGGTATTCTATTAAGAGTTATGATGATTTGTTTGTCAACTGTTAGAGAATACTACCCCGATTTCAGAGTACGATTTTATTAGATATGACGCAATATGCGAAATTTGATAGTTTGTGGCTGTGACCACAAATAAGACTTTGAGAATGTTTGATTAGAAACAATAATCTGATATTATTTTTGCTTATTTACCAATCACAATCAGCAAATTTATTAAACAAGTACGAAAATTGTGATGGTGAGTGGCCACGATGGGAAAAATCTAATGGTCCAAGTGTAACTACAAATTTTATTCTCATCACAGAAGAAGATTTACTGTTTACAAATAAATTTACGAAAATAGATTTCTATAGATTACATTTGTATTTACATACAATTTTAATCACACATATACACATAAATAATGTGAGTGCATTGAATGAATAAGCAGATCATTGGAATTTCAAACATTTTTCTTGAAACAATTACTTGTCAAGTCAATTATAAATTAAATATATTGTTTATGATTTATAATAACATTATGCGTAACGCACATTAAATGTATAAACACAATATTGTAGGCGTTTTATAGTCAAGGTTGATAATTTTTCTGCCCCTTCTTATCATTTCCATACATTGCTAAATATAATCATCAATATCCGAGATGCTAATAGGAAGATTTATGATAATTTGTTTTAACACACAGAATGTCATCATCAATTTTAAACTGGAAGACCAACAGAAAAAAATGCCAATCAAGCGAAATAATCCTATTTGGATCCGCTCAATTTTCTTTCAAAAAAAAAATCTACAAATAGGTTTTTAGCGCAGATTAATGGACGCTATTAAATAATTTATGAATCTAGGAAACGTGGGCTTCTATACTAATGGATATTATGTGTGGTTGATATCATTAGAACATTGTACATTGAAGCTATACAAGATTACACATTGAATTCGAATAATCCAATTATTTGCTGCATCAGACACGATCGCTCTTGCTAAATAATAGTTCGAATTCGAATTGTAAACATCCAGTCCAGGAAGATCATCATATCTAATTCGTTTCGAATCTAAATTTCGACCTTGTAGATAAATTTATTTTAGATTTATTTTTAAATATCGACACTGACATGATTCTGTTTGGTTTTTGGAATTGAAAAAAATCCTTACCCGCCTGGTGTTAATGGTTGTAAGGAATTCTCATTATCGCCAGGATGATGGTTGCGATTGTAACGGGTTGGATCAGTGTGGATGAACGAAACTGACCACAATAAGATGAACAGTTGTCTTTGGAGCATTTTTTTGTAAATTCCTGAAACGAATTTTTATAAAAAAAAATCTTTTTGTTTATCAGTTGTAAGAGAAAGTTATAAATTTGAATTAGGGGCGTTAATTATGATCAATTTTAATTTCATAAATAAATTACACACAATCTCCTTGAAATTTGTACACCTTTAATATTACTAGTTTATTACAAAGGTATTGCATCTAATTTATGGTAATTACTAGGTGATAACCATCAGTAAACTATGTCACATAATAAATTGATAGTTGGCGGAAAAATTCTTGTAAAGAATTCGTTGGAATTAAAAATAAATTTGTGAAGAAAATTGAAAGTTATTTTCAGCATGTATAAGCTTACACTTTCAATTTGTCTTGAAAAGCTCCTAATTTAAAACGTCGACACATTGAATAATTACATACAAGTTGATGAGTGTTATTTTCGACCAGTAGAACACAACAAGAACAAAAAAACGAAGAGAACACAACTGATAATTATTGTCGTTGTAAAGGAAGTTGATGATAGAAGAAAATATATGCAAATTTGCGGAAGTTGATTACACAAATTACGAGTTTAAATGCAATGAAAAAAAATTCAACTTACAATTAATTTTTCTTAATGATAACGTGCTGAAGACACAATCACAGAACACTTCTTCATGTCATTCAATATAAGTTAATTGCGAGAAAACTAATTAAAAAAAAATACAATAATAACCGATTCGCGCGTCAATGTTCGCGTAGGAGTTGATAAAAGTTCAAAGACCAATTTTTGTTTTTTTTATAAAAACTCTACAGGACGATTATCAATCTTAACTCGCACAGCGCCAAAGAGCGACTGTGGTACAGCAGCTGGGCCTATAAGTTTTAGAGCTTTCTTGATACTATTCTATAGTTATTGGTGATGTATATATACTTTTAATCATCATACATATGGTGATGATGATTTGAGTACGCGCATGTATCATTTAAATCTTGTTAGTCTTAAAAAATTTCAAATCAACCTTCAACAATAACATCAACAATACACAATCTTATTATCACATCATACCAACCCACTATTTTCCATAAAGCTTAATTTAAATTTTTTGCAACTTTTATTAAATCAAATTAAGCCCATTTGAGACAGTTTTCTAACATAGATTTATACATAAAATAATCAAGATCTAACGGAAAGATCAGCAAAAACAATTTTTTTAGATAATTACCGAAATTATTCCAATATTTGGGTGGATACATAAAAAAAACTAAACAATTTATTAATACGTCCGGCATCAATTGAGTTATCTTCTAAATAGAATTTTTTATTGTTATTTTAGATAAATGTATCAATGTTAATTATAAAAGTGAAGAAATAGTCTTGGAATTTTATAATTTAATCAAAATTACTATGTGCGTATATGTGTGTGTGAATAAATATACGTTATGTTCCTTTTTTTTTAATGGTGATATCTAGGCTAGTTACTGAAGCTATTTTGTCGCACCTACATATTCACATGCGTATAGAATAATAATTTTAATTATGATAAGGAATGGCAAATCTTGTATTCTAATTGTAGGTTAAAGTTCAGACTGGTATAGATAAGTTAATTAAGAGATTAGTTAATAATAATTATCCAAACGTCTTAGAAATCTCAATGTGAATTTTTTTTCGATAATCATTACAATTTTATGATATAAGATGTAATTTAATATCGTAATTAAATTTTATATAACAAGCAAAATTATAATTTGTATAAATAGTTGCATAAACTTCTCTTCTTAATTCTATTTGTCATACAATTCAGTTATACCGAGTGAGTCACCTGAAACGAAAGTTCTTATGGCAACATCCATTGTTTGACAAGCGATTCGAAAAATAATTCAATTTGTAGACTGGTACCTGGAGATCATTTTAGCAGAATTATAACTTCGTAGCTCATTTGGAAGTCGGTCAAAAAATGCGCGTTTTGAACAACGTTGCGATTTTTAAAAACGAGCTAAGCACGTACAACGACTAAGAATGACTCGAATACCCCCCCCCCCAACATTTTTTTTGTTTTTCTTCATTACATTCTAGGAAGTGGAGAAAAACGAAAAAAATTGATGTTGGGAGGATCCTCGAGTCATTCTAAGTCGTTTTGCGCGTTTACCCTGGTGGAAATGAGATTCGGAATAAACAATTTATTTCCATTATTTTATTACGAGTATTGTTAATACTGATAATAATACTAACAAAAATAATAATATTAGTCCGAATTTATTTCCATTTTAAGACTTTTTCAGAGATTTTCGAAATTTTCAGAGAAAATAAGACTTTTAAAATGTTTATTCCGAGTCTCATTTCCACCAGGGTAGTTTGTTTTTGAAAATCGCAATATCGTCCGAAACGAGCCTTTTTTGACCAACTGCATAAAGAGCTACGAAATTCTAATTTTGCTAAAATGTTCTCTAGGGACCCTTCTATAAATTCTTGAAATATTTTTCGATTCGATCGCCAAATAATGGGAGTTGCTATAGGAACTTTTCGTTTTAGGTGACTCACCCGGTAATGATAATATACAGCATTCATCAATCATGAATACTATCTTGAAATGGTTTTTTGACTGAAATTATAAATTAAGATTTGTCTTTTCAGCAATGAGCATTAAATTGTAACTAATAAATTAGAAAAAAAGGATATAAAATTCCACTATTCCATTCGAATATAAAGATCCATCAACAATAGTAGTCTACCTGCGACAACAAAAAACTAAACTATTGAAAAGACAAATCTTTATTTAAAATTTTCGTCAAGATACACTAAATTCTAGGATAAACATCATACTTCTATTAATCTACTGCAGTGCTATTTACTATCTAGACACTGAGATTGATTTAAAACATAAAATACGAGGATTTGAAATGTTTGGGAATATTTTTGACTATATGTGTTGCTCAAAGGATAACAAAATTCACTCTAACAATCAATAAAATATATCCCAACTGAGAACACGTACGTAGGTAACGTCGTTTGACCATAATTTTTATTTAGATTGAGGTAGAAGCAATTTTTTAATTAAACAACAAACTAATTAACTGTCGCTTATGCTTGTGTAATTCCTATAATTGTAATTAATTCTTTAAAGAGATGGCATTTTTTATTCAGTGAAACAGTT
>JAZBGW010002800.1:0-10604 GCA_037464815.1 Mylabris variabilis | reverse complement strand
CGAGCAAATCAAACGACAAATTTGTGTCTTTACACTATTCGATTTCTTATCCGAGTGGCCGCATCCGAGTTTTCATCCGATTTTTTTCAGAATAGAACGGTCTCTAATTTCATCCGAGTTACCGTTCGATTTGAGAAAAAGTGTCATGCGCAGTATTCTGTCTTGAGAATTTAGCAGTGGCGTGGTTTTTTGGTGTCTTTTAGTATCAACTCGCCTATGGTATCAACAATTTTCAAATGTTAGCGCCTGCGTACACTCGGATAATGTAAAGATGAAAATATCTCGAATCCGAGATGAATCCGAATATTGTAAAGAGACTTGAGTGCGTAAAAACTAAAGATAATTTGTGTTATTTGTTTAATTTTGATTAATTTTGAGTCTGTTAAAAGTGAGAAAATTCAATTTTTGTAAAGAATTTGAATGTTTTTTCCGACAAATTTAATTTGCGTACGACAAAGTTGAATTATCGCAACTAGACTAAACACCTGCACATTTATTCGAATTTGATTTGTAAACAGCACCGTAACTAGGGTGTGGCGAGCCCCAGGCGCAAAATTTTCAAAATTCAGCCAGCACAACGATCATTTGATTTCATTTTGTTTTAAGAGAATAATAATCCCATAAAAAATATCGCTTAAAAGTAAAAAAAGGCCGATTGATTGAACGGATGTACATATCCAGGGGCGTAGCAAGGGGTGGCGAACGGTGTTTCAGTCTTGAACGCTTGAATTCGAGGGGCGCTATTCAATATGGGAACCTGTCTTTTTCGTTTTTTAAGGAACATTTTCTAATTTACTCCTAAATTTTAAAATAATTCCGTTCTTGCTACTGAATTGTAAATTTTTAGTCAATTTTTTTGACATGACAGACAGAAAAACTTTTCTAAATTACCAGTTTTCATCAAATTTTGCTGCAAAATTGTAAAAACGAGATCTATTGGCTATTCTTTTTTAATATTTTTGAGTTTAAGACTACATTTTGAGACATTATGGTCTTAAATCATCATTTTTTTCAAATTTTGATATTTCAAAGGATGCTATTGGGTCAGTTTAATCGAACTTCAAGTTGTATTTTGGACTTTTAAGTACGGTTTTGAGAACTTTGTGTCGTTACTCATATTTTTTTTGAAATTTCTGCTCAAAAGTGGTCAAAATATTAGAGCCGACTTTTTCATTTTAAGACATGTTTTCAATAAATTTTTTACTAAGTTGCAATAATTAGACGATTTAGTAATTTTCAGTCAATTTTTGAATTGAATTATTGTCTTTTACTTTAATTCAAAAAATGTTTGTCCTAAAGCACTGATTTTTTTGTTAGCAAAATTTACTAGTGAATTATGCAAAGCTAACAAATTACAACACTTTTAATCGATTTTAGAGCTAGATTTTCGATTTTGAATCAAGATTTTTGGATATGTTTTCCTCAAAATCATCGATTTTTGGCAAATTTTGTCATCAAAAGGAGGAAAGTTAGACAATTCTTGTTGATTTTCGAAAAAGCTGCACTGTTTGTAACCAAATTTTTACTGTATCTACAAGCTGTTCCAGCTAACCTAAACACTTGAAAGATGGCCTTTTTAACTATTTTTCAGGCGACAAATTCTAGAAATACACACGAGCCCAAGATTATCTAATTATTTGCTAATCTATTAGTACATAATTTAAATATATGGAAAAGTAGTGATCAAAATATCGTTCTACAAGTGAAAGTTGGCCTTTTTCGGGTTTGTTTTGATGCAAATTAGGCGAACCGTTATAGTTTATTTCGTTGTCAATCTTGTTTTTTTTTGTAATATTCTCAATTTAGCGGGTAATTTTGCAGACTTGGAGCAGTAATTTAAGTTCTCTTGTTCATTCAATTTATGATTTATTCGTAATCAAGTCGAAGAGTTAGTATTGAATTACCCCATATAGGTTCATTAAATTGAGTTACAATTAAATATTATTTGTAAGGTTATGAAGCCGAAAATTCGATTGAATTATTATAAATCAAAAATTCTATTTCGACACCATAAAAATTGCCTAATTGTTGGTCGTCTGTTTTCCAAAAAAAACGACAACTAGAAAAACATCCAGTCGGATTCCTAACGGTTACCAAGATTCTTGAACACTGATCTGCATTTTAAATTCATTCCTAGGTCAAATCGTACTTGTGTAATAAACATCTTCTTCACCCCTTCATTATTGCGTAACATTGAACGTTCACCCTAGGAGAAAGGTCAAGAGCATTGCCGAATAATTTTGATCGAATCAGTATTATGTTACCGTGAGTTTATACCGGGTGGTTCAACTAAAACGATAAGCTCTTATAGCAGCTCTCATTATTTGGCGAGTGATTCGAGAAACAGTTCAAGGGTCCCTATTTTAGCGAAATTTGAACCTTGCAGCTCATTTGGAAGTTGGTCAAAAATGATCGAAACGAACTAAGCACTCGAGCATCGCCCGTTTTATTTATTTTATTCTGGAACAGGTGGGAATTTTTCACATTTTTTTCTAGAGTGCAAAGGGGAAAAACTAAAAAATCACTCTTAGGAGGGTTTACGGGCCATTCTAAGTCGTTTTACATATTTAGCTCGTTTTTGAAAATCGCGACCTTTTTCAAAAAGAGCGTTTTTTGACCAACTTCCCAACGAGCTACAAGGCTCTAATTTTGACTGAATATTCTCTGGCTGCCTTTCTATAAATCCTTTTCTCCAAATAATGGCAGTTGCTGTAAGAACGTCTCGTTTTAGGTGAATCACCCGGTAGTTTGGCAAAAGGGCAACATTAAAGATTACATTGTTGTTGTTTTGTTTTATTTTGATAACAGGAAATGGTTCGTTCGTATTAAATTCGAGAAAATTGGTCATCGTCAACATTATAATCATCATCATTATCATTTTGATTGTTGGTCTTTGAATTTTTGACCAAGTAATTTGATCTCTGTTGGTGTTTATGTTTAGCGAACCTAGCAACCAGGTAGTCGAGATTTTTCGTTTATTGTTTGAATAAATTATCGATAAATCTTTGAAACAACACACAATGCCAACGATTAATATTAATAGGTGAATACTGACGCATCTGCGTACCTATTCAAATTGTCTCCAGGTCAAAAAACTTCAATATTGCACTTGCACAATCCTCTCTCCGCATTTCATAAAAATTGTAGTAAATGTTAACAAAAAATCCTGCTAACTTTATTTTAATCCTGCAGGACAAGTTCCTTATGTCAAAACAACCACAAGCACACCTGGCCCAGGTGTTATTCACCTGATATGCTTCGATTATTTTCGTTGGATTTGTTTTCTCACCTCCTAAAGTTTAGAGATCTTGTCGTTTTTCTTGAGAAAAAAAACACGAATATTTATTGCACAGGAATTCGCTGTAGGTGATTAATTCGGCTAGTTCACGAAATATTACGGGGAAAAAGTAAGAGTTCTACTACAATTTACGTGTATGTGTGTATGTGTGTGTGTGTGTGTAAGAGAATCACCTTGACCACAAACACACAGGAATTTACCGAAACGCGTCTGTATTTTTGGCCTTCGCTAAAAAAAAAAAAACGTATGTCTAGTGTAGTATTGACACGGATTTTTGGAAAATCGAATGCGAAATTTCAATAATTTCAAGTATAGCATCGAAGGTTGTTCGAGCGTTTTCGCTAGTGAAAGAGCTAAACTACAGAAAAGTTCTAAATTTTATTGCATTTTAACGAGACAAATCTAGACTTTCAATCCCGCCTGTACCAAGATTCGGCTCCATTTCTTTTTTTCGTTATTATTTTAACCGACTGTACCTGTATTCAACCGAACGGATGAATGATTATGCATTTTGGGATGCAACAATTGTGCATACTGTGTATCTACTATACAGGTATAGTTTGTAAAAAAAGTGTTTTGCTACAACAAGATTTTTAGGCATGTTCTCCTGTCTCCCTCCGATTCATTATTAAGACCATTTCGATCCTGTTTTGACACGAAATTATTTTGGTGTGTTGGAAGATGAGAAGCATCATCACCACCACCATCACCACCACCAAAAGAATATTTTAAGAAGAAAGCAAAACGATCAGCTCGGTCTTGTTTTGCTTCTCGACCCGGTCGCGCTTGATGGATTCGTTTCTGTCTTTGTCGAAATTCGTGTAGATTTTTAGAAAATACGCAGACATTCTGTAGATTTGTTGGGCCAACAACGCAACATTGTACAAAAATTAAATTTGGCATTTCTTATTATGATCGGTAACGGATGATTGCGGTCGGAGACTTTTTCGGTACTGGTTGTTTTTGTTCATTGTTCAACAATAAAACTCATCATCGTTATTTTGCAAATAGCAAGCGGGCGAGAGTTTATAGAAGCGAAACACACAGGAGGTTGTAAATCAACAGTTGCAATTGAAGAATAAATGGCCAATTTTGACCTAGACAATAAATTTACTAGATGGTCAGGTCATTGAATAGCCTTCCAATTGTTGTTTGTTAATGCTGCATGGTCAAAAATTTTAGCACTAATAGGAGCGCATATATACAGAGTGAATCCATCAACTAGGCACATTGAAAATTGCCATTCCTAGTAGCTTCCACCCATTTGGAAAATTTTGGGCCCGCCTTTTTGTTCCACTTGCACATAAATTCGAAAGAGATAGGGAGAAAGTAAGTGGCGAAAAATTGAAAATCATTGGGTATTAGTCTCTTGACCAATCAAAAAGATGTATAGTTAACTCACAACTTTAAGAGAGTAATAAACTAATTGAATTTCGTAAGTAATCATAACTTTACAATTCTGTCAATCAAGACGGGTAGTTAACTCTTTTGTTCGGGGTTGTTTATGGTCAACCCTTGGTGTAAAGCGGGTAGTCCAGTAATTGAGCTGCAAGTGCTAAAATGAGCGGAAATTTTAAAACTATTAGATTACTAATAAGGAAAATAAATAAAGGGAATGAAAAGAACTCCCTGAGATTGGAAGCTTTTGAAGTGAAACCTCCTAGGCGGCGATTCGATAATCGAAAAATGCGCGAGAATTGGTAGCGAAACTTCAAGGACGCGTCACGTTTATTAGACACATTTTGTTACACGAGAGGGGGGAGGAGTAGAAAGATATAACGGAGAGAGAAGGAGAAAGGGAGCTATACATTCCGGCGCCACGGGAGTGCAGCAAAATAGATGTGCGTCTCTCTCTCTCTCTCTTTTTCTTTCTGTGTCTGTCTGTCTCTTACAAACTAAATCTCGTTTGTGCTGCACGCGCATTTTTTTACATTTAAAACAATTCTACTATCTCTTGTCTTCCGTTCTCTGTCTGTTTCCTTTGTTCGTCATGTACCACATGATATTTGAGAAGAATATAACGGTCCTATAGATGATAAAATTTTCTAAAAGAAAGGGCAAGAGTGGGTGGTGCCCAGAGCTTCTAACCGTTATTCTTTTGTTCCAGTTTTCGTTCCGGTTCAATTGAAAAAAAACTATTATCGGTTCGGTTCCGGTTTTCGTTCCTGCAAAAAAAGCTTTTTTTCGGTTTTTAGTTTTCGGTTCAGTTCTAAATAACTAATTTCCAGGAAATAAAGGAGAGAGAAGATAATAAGAATAAAGAGAAAAAGATGCTTGAGCCGAAAAAAAAAACCGGTTTTTGTTTTCGTTCAGTTCCGGATTTCGTTCCGGCCAAAATTTCGGTTTTTTCCTGTTTTCGGTTTCCGGTTCTGTTCCGGTTCAATGCCCTGATGGTGCCTATTTTTCCATTTCTTACCATTTAACCAAGGCCTGCTTGATTTTGCGGCTCAATGCTATCTAACATCTGAATTATAACTTTTGAGAAAACGCCAATTTTTGCCGCATTGGCGCTAGCTACTATCACACTAATAGCTGGTATTTCCATCTCTATCTTATTCATACTGCGTGGTTCAACTGTCATCAGTTATCACTGTAAAACAAAGATAGAAATACTAGGGCTATCTCTTTTGATGCTGTAGTAACTAGCTTTAATGCCGCTAAAATTGGCATTTTCTCAAAAGTTTGGCTCTTATGGGATTTTTTTTTAAAAAAGGCACAGGCTGTTAATAGCGTTAGGCTGAAAAATCAAGCAGGTCTTAGATAATGTTTACCAACCTAGTATATATTTCATTCTAAGGGGCAGATAGGGGATGAAATTCTAAAATGAAAAGTCCTGTACCACTTTTTCATCTGAGGCACAAATAATTAGTTATTAATTAAATCATGTAGCCAATCTGGTGCTCGCTATAGCGATAAAAAAAGAAGGAGAGACTCGTGACGGTGGAACGTGGGAAGCGGACCATTTAGCAGGCTGGCGCGATAGCTGTTCAAACTAAGAGAGCACTCGATTAGCTACTTACTTTAATTAATTACTAATTACCTGTGCGTCAGATAAGAAAATGATATAGAAGTTTTCGTCTTAGAATTTCATCCTCTATCTGCTCCGTTGGCAGGAAATGCGCGACTTACGGGACATCCTGTATATTTTTGTCTCTTCATCTCTGTTTGTGGTGGAAATCTAAAATATGCCCAGTTACCGGATTTACTCTGTATATTTGTACGTATAAGAGTAATAATTACGTTCATTTCGATTTTTTCGCCTTCTATAGTTTGCAAATAACGAATTAAATACAAGACCCAGTTGCATTAATGGCCATAGGCGGCAATTACGCTCTTTGTTTCTCTTTATAGTTCAATGAAAATGAGGTCAATAGATATTAATACTACACTACTAAACACAATTTACAATCAATGGAATTTATGTTTTTTATATTTCTTTCAATTTTCTTATTATCATCGTCATCATTGTTGTTATTTTTTCGTCGTTGTTTTGCCATCGATTTTTCACACGAAATAAACGATGCACAATCATTTCCTCCTGTAGTCAAATAATGTGAAAGAATGAGAAGGAATCTAGTCCAACTAGTGGAACAAAACATTATTGTAGATAGAGATAAGTCGTGGTCTAATAAAACCAGCAGGAACAGTATATATTGATAGATAATAAAGACTATTTATTACTTATCTAGAAGCGGGTTTTATGAGAAATACGATGTGAACCTATTATAATAAATCATTGAATTTTTTCCATGTTGCTAACAATTATTCCGTTCATTATTATTTTTGGTTTTTTAAACGATTTTAATTATAATTTTATGGGTATTTACTCAACCGAAATTAAAAAAGTTACCAAAAAAACAAAAACCAAACACGAATCGTGATTGAGGATGTTTCTAATTATTTTAATTACAACACAAGAGCCACAACAATTAATCGATGATATGACAAGAAAATTACAGTTGTAACAACAATGTTGTTGTTGTTGTCGTCGAGTGGTGGTGGTGTTGTTTCGAGGAACGCGTGTGCTTTATTTAAAATTTTAAAATTAGATTGTCGCGTAGGTTGGGATTTGATGAGATAGAACTACATCCTAATTGGCCATTTAATAATATTTAGTGCTCAACTGAGGGGAAAAATGATAGAAATCTATCTATTGCAATACACACAGAAATGCCAATGAACTTTAATTTCCCCTGTAAGCCCAAGTTAGAAACCATTTTATGGAGGGCTCTTCAGTTTTTTAATTTGCTTAAATCGAAAAAATACAGCGCTGTATTTGAAAGGTAGACATGGTACAAAACGACTTGAGCTGCGACCTTCAGTGCGCAGTCCGTCAAAATCGACTTAACCGAGATCGTACTGATGTCCACTACTCGTTTAAAAAACATGTCGTAATTTTGGTAACGCCATACAGGTCACATGGATAAATCCATACAGCCAGTCGGCGGCGCAAGTGTCTTATATTTTCAGGACTTTCCTAATCGCCACCTCATTCAGCCTAACTAACTTTGGCAAGTCTTTGGTCATTACCATCAGGTATCTGCTTGGGATTTCAGAGGTATTCCTAAATTAGGTAGTCCGTAGACTTTCCTAATCACAACTTAATTTAGGCTAACTCACTTTGGCAAATCCTTGGTCATTACCATTAGGTATCCGCCTGGAATTCCAAAGGTATTCTTAAGTTAGGCAGTCCGTAGACTTTCCTAATCGCCACCTAATTCGGGGATGTTGAGTTGGGCCAACGCCACAAGTGCGCTTAATCCTGGCGTCCGAGTTGGGTCAGATACCTGAAATAATCCTCGGTCAACTAAACGAGCTGATAGCCAAGATTATTACATTTTAAACACACATTAGAGAAATGTTATTGCTTGGATAATTCCGGTAGAGATGAAATTCAAATGTGCTCATTTTCCATCAGTACCTAGAAGCCTAAAGTACTTTTTTTGGGAGGTGGAGAAATACATTTTACGTACCCCAGGCGGCCCAATGCCGCCTGGGAGTGTGAGACTCGGCCACAGGGCCCCTACCCACTAAAACTCTACCTCATCTCCTCTCCCCCGCCTCCGAAAGAGCCTAAAGTACTGCCATGGATGTTAAAGTTATGATGAATAAAAAGGGAAAATCACTAATAATAGTGAACGGTTTTAAATTTTGTGAAGCGAACACACTTTGCAATGGACAGATACGCAATGTGTTAATAAAAAAAAAGTAAGTGTCCTGGAAAATTGTACTGTGTGCCAAAAAGTGACAACCAAATAATTGAAGAAACTAGTGCTATGAACCACAATTATGAGAAGGATCCACTATTTCAAGGACAAATGTTTAGTAGCAGTGCCAAAAGTACAGCTGTGGAAGATCCTTACGAACAGCCAGCAAAGCTTGTTCATAAAAAATTACGTGATAAAGACTATTGCGACGAAATAACTTCTCACGACTTGGAAAAAATTCAAAGGAATATATATCATGCAAGAAGTTCCTATTGTACCAACTCTTCCAAAAAAGCAAGACAGTTACTTAAAATGGGTTAAAAATCTTAATCCAATAACTAGCAAAGTTGAAGAATTTGTTACAATATGTGATGAAAAATCTAAATAACAGTTTCGGGTGTCATACGAATTTAGAATTCCTATGTAATTCAGAAACGGTTTACATGGACGGAACATTTCAATTTTGTACAAAATAGTGATGAGCAAACCAAGACCAAGACCTATTTTAGTCTTGGTTTTGGCCTTGGTCTTGCATATAAAGTCTTGGTCTTGGTCTTGCTGTTGAACCACCGGTATTGGTATGGGTCTTGGTCTTGCGTTTATAGTCTTGGTCTTGGTTTTGGTCTCGGTCTTGTATTTACAGTAACGTTCTTCATCTTGCAGAAAGAGCCTAATCGTTTGGGTCCCTGTATAAGTCAATAAATAATAAATATCTACAAATAAATCGTTAGTGAAAAATTAAAGTAAAAATAATAAGATCGCTATTAAAAAATATTTTTTCTTGTAATTTAGTCTTGTTCTTGCATGTCAAGTCTTGGTCTCGGTCTTGTTCTTGCAAGTCGAGTCTTGGTCTTGATATTGCAAGTACAGTTAGAGTATTGGTCTTGGTCTTGGTCTTGCAAAAAATGCAAGACCAAGACCAAGATTGCAAGACCAAGACCAAATGTGCTCATCACTAGGCAAGACCTTGGTCATTACCATTAGGTAGTCCATCGACTTTCCTAATCACAATCTAATTTAGGCTAACTTACTTTGGCAAATCCTTGGGAATTACCATGAGGTATCAGACTTTCTTAATCGCCATTTAATTCAGTCTAATTAACTTTGGCAAGTCCTTGGTCAGTAACATTAGGTATCCGCCTGGAATTCCAAAGGTTAAGTTAGGTAATTCCTAATCACAACCTAGTTTAAGATATTTTTGGCATTATTTCGGTTTTCCTTATGAGTATGAGAAAGGTTGAAAGTAGGCCTTATTTCTGGAAAGCCTCATTGGCTCCGTATTGGTATTTCGGCAATCCTCACAGAATTTCTAGTCGGGAAGTTGCTCAAGACCCCGCCTTTTCGCATTTTGCGGCTCATCTCGTTTTAAATCTACTGTAAGTGCCTACACAATTAGCATGAAAAGCCTATTAGTTGACGAGCGATTCAAAAAAATACTTCAAGGATTTATACTGAGGTTCCTAGAGAAGATTTTATCAAGATTTTTTTAGCTCATTTTGTAAGGATATTTTTGGCATGCCGTGTTTCGGTTTTCCTTATGAACACAAGAAAAGATTGAAATTACGCATGTTGTATATTCGGAAACCCTCATTGTCTGCGAATCAGTATTTCGGCAAACCTCACAGAATTTTTAGTCGGGACGTTGCTTAAGCCCCGCTTTTGTAAGTACACGATTTGTATGAAAATCCTATTAGTTGACGAGCGACTCAAAAATCTTATAGTGAGGTTCCTAGAGAACATTTTATCAAAACTAGAATTTTGTAGCTCGGTCAAAAACGCTATTTTTTCACGTTGTCGCAAATTGAAAAAACGAGACAAAATGACTTAGAATGACTCTAGGATCCTCCCAACATTGATTTTTTCATTTTTCTCCACTGTATTCTAGAACAGATGGAAATGTTTTGCATTTTTTCTAGAATCCAATGGAGAAAAACGAAAAAAATCGATGTTAGAAGGGTTTCTCATTCTTAATCACTCGTTTTGCGTGCCTTGCTCGTTTTTGCCCAAAACGATCATCTTTTGATCCACTTCTAAATGAGCTGCGAGGTTCTACTTTTGCTAAAATGTTCTCAAATGACCCTCCTACAAATCCTCAGATA
>JAZBGW010002799.1:0-10604 GCA_037464815.1 Mylabris variabilis | reverse complement strand
ATAATCCACCGAATGGCTAATTTTATATCTGTTTTCTCAATATACATAAATTAGAACTTTACGAAACAAATATTAGATTAATTTCGAATTAACTTAAGCGAATTCATTGTACACAATTTCAATACTTTAAACAATCAAAAAATTGTTTTGATAACAGTCAAAACAAATTGAAATCAGCAGCTTGTCTATAATTAATAATTAAATACATAAAATTAATTAGATACGACGTTATCAATTATGATTGTATTAACACTTCAAGAAACAACAAAACTGGTCCAAATTCTATTTTAATCAACCGTTTTCTGCTAATTTAGATTTCTTATATTATCTTATCACAACAATCTTGTCTGGTAATTGAATTAAATACGTTCTTTAAAATATTTTATCAATTTCTATAGAAAATTTTCATCATTAATAAAACCGTCTAGTCGATAAGGAATTTGATAAAAGTTAGACAAAAAAAAAGCACATCCGTTACAATTTCCACAGAAATTTAAATTCAACAAAAAATGGAAACATTACATCATTGTAATCGGTAAATTGGAATTAAACAATGCTCAAAAGTCGATCCTTCTATTTTGTAACAATGACGACGGTGTGTAGGAAACTAATTTGCCTAATTTGTTACTACATTGTTCAGTCAATTACATCATTTCAACGTTTCAAAGAATTGACAGCAGGGCACAAAAGTTAAGGCAAACAAAAAAAAATGGGAATCGTACAAGAAATCATCCCCTTTTTCTTGTTTATTTTTAATGTGGCAGTTGATAAGTTTGACACATTTTTTTTTGTTTTCACGCAAAAAATTGGTTTTCTCCCTTCCTGTTTAAATATATGGAATTTCCATTTATTTATTAATATGATTACAGAAAACGGTAGCTTGAAGGCGCAGACATAACATCCATAAATGATAAGATAATTTATTAAAAAAATAATAATAATAATATATCGACATAAATCATTCTTTATATTATTTTGGGTGATTTGCGTTTAAACAAACAGAGAATCAGGAAATTTAATTAAAATTATCGTGACTTGAAATGAGACCAACAAAAACAAAAAAATACACATACACATTCACGGATCAGCTGAAAAAACTTAGTTTTTTTGTTAATTTTTTTTGATTATTTCCGTTTGTCTGTTACACTGTCTGGTCATCGTCTACATTTGGAAAAATGCCTGACTTGATATAAACAGTAGTGAAAGTGGTAATTGGGTTTCTCTTAGTTTTCTTACAATTAGTTAAAGGTAGCGCAATAGCACGAGGGTGCTGTTGATGCTAATTAGGCTACTTTTCAGTAGAAATGGATACATTTTTATGTTATCTATCCGAAGAAATAATACTCTTGTTGATTTGACGATCGGTCTTTTATTACGTCTAGACTCAATCTATTCGAGTATTATTTAATTATCATGTCTGTCGTTCACAATACGAATTAGTAGTTAATCTGGATTTTTTTCAAAACAACCGACTGTATTATTTTGGATTTTATACTTTCATCTTTTCGAAATAACGAAAATTTTACAAAATCGATTCTTTTTTGCTCAATTATAAACTCTACAACTAACTACCCCGACTGTAATTTAAAACAGTGAAAATACCTTTCTATTAATTGTTAATTTCTGTCGCATGACAGTTAGACACTTGCGAATGGCCCTTTTCAGTAGTTTACCAGCCGAGCAATTTTTTGTTGTCGATGATGATGATGATACCACTGGAGCGCTACTACTACAATTACTATCACAGTCGATTTTTGTATTGTTCTTATTAGGATTACGCACAATCGTCATCTACGTTTATTGTCAAAATTACAATTTAAAAAATAAATAAAATAAACAGCAACAATGACGAGACGACAACAACACGATGTGTATACGAAAGCGACGAAACAGTGTCAAGTGTACCGCCGCGCGAGCTACTCTGAGTCTAGACAGTTGACTATCGCGTCGGACTGTTTCCCCTCCCCCTCACTAACACAATATTCCAATATTACTCAACTGTATGTATACATTACATTCAACACACACACACATATATAAATTCAAATTGATATACAGACATAGTATAAAACACACACATAGACATTCGAGATCATCCCTGCTCCAGTCGCGGTTGTTTCTGATAACAGTTGACCCTGACTGGTCTATGTGCATATCAGCAATATCGCGTCAATCATTTGAACGATTCTCCCTTGAAATTTTAACGTGCCAACCTATATCCGTATCATTAAAAAAAGGCCTCGTTAGTACGTTTTTAATTTGTAACAACCTTTAAAAGTCACATCAAGGCTTCTATTGCTGCTATTATGTTATCAATGGAAACTCATGAATTTTTACAATATCGAGTTATGGATTTAGTACAAAATTCTATCTAAAATTTCGATATTCTCTAATTTTGAATTGAGTCATAGTAAATATTACAGTTCTAAAATTGTCACCGTTAGAGCCTTGAATTTGTATTGGTAATTCATCACTGAACTGTTAGCTGTCAAAAGATGTAAATTTGCAAACAAAGGCACTAGAAATTTCGATATTTTTTACAGTGATATAAAAGCTAACATTTGCTAGAAATCCGATGGAAAATCTTGTCCAAACCGGAATTCACAAGCCCTTTTCTCCGAATCTTTCCCGGTAATAAAATTGGAATAAACTCCAAGTGAATCGATAAATTGGAAAATAAATAATTTCTCTCTATACACGTCTAAAAATACTATCAAACCCATGTGTGTGTGTGTATGTGTATAGGGTGGTGGATTGAGTAAAATAATATTGTCTATAGTCTAGACTACAATTTCACGGTATGTCCACAAAACGTGTCACATTCTTCAAGTTACATTTTACCTTTGAAATCATCGTTTCAATTAAACAAACCAAAAAAGCATACAAAACAAAGATATGTTATCATTTTTGAACATTTTTCCACAATTGCAAACAGCTGGTTGATTTGATAATATTCTTAGAAATTCTAAGGTCAAGTACTATATCAAAATTCTTCTTTGTATCATCTGTCCAGAATATTCAACTAATTACGAAATATACGGAATAAGCGACATGAATTTCAAATATTTTGATTTGCTTCTAAAATATAAACTGACAAGGATAACCCCAAACTAGTCAAAGTTAAAACAAAATATAAATCATTAGTAATCCATTAAAAAGATAAATTTTTATATAGAAACAATCACGATATTAATTAATGATTTTAATAAATCGTTTTATGGTCTTGTGAAATATACGAAACCTTTACGAAAATTTTTATAACGGAACTTATACTCTCCTATATTTTTTTGTTGGTGGCGCTATTAAAATTCATCACATATTATTTCACTTTTATACGTAACAAAATAACAGTGTGTGTGTGAGACAAATCGAATATAGCTAAACGATTCTGATTTATTGTCGGGAAATACGATACGAGGCGCCCCTGCTCGTCTGACTAGCTAGATTTCACGGTAATTGTGGAAAATTTGAAAATTATATCGATAAAAAAATGGAATAGAATCTAGATTATCAAGAAAATTAACCGAAACATTACCGCCATATTGTAATTTTAATCACTACAATGTTAATGAATTAAAATTTCAATTTGCCTAGACACGAAAGACTTAATTATTCACCATACCTGTCACAATAATTCACCGTGTTCTAGTTAGATTAGCGTATCAGTTATAGACTTGTATATAGAAGACCCTCATGTTATTCGAATAAAAACATCATTATATCGAAAGTCTATAAAATATTGTTGTCTATTCAAGATATTTTCTACATTTCACAATAGATTAATGACAACTTTGTTCCGTGAATAGACTAGACGATAATTTATTTTGCCGGTTAATGAGATTAGATTATCACAACTAAAAACCCGAAAAAACCTTATCAGCTTATGTAAATATTAGAATAAAAGTGATGCAATATGCAGCTGTTTCAAATATCTCTAATAAAGTCGTAATAATAATGATAATAGCAATGAAAAAGGAAAAATGATGCTATTGTTAAAAGTTACATAAATTACATTGTGGGTGGATCGAGTTGCACATTGGTAGCAGGTTAGAATAGAGGTGTATGGGAAAAAAACACAATAAACCAAGGTCGCAGACGAAACTATGATATCATCAAGAGGTTTTTTGCCTAATTACACACCACATCATGAATCAGTCTCTGTTATATCTAATTACCTTTCCTAGTTTTTTTAGTTCGCATAATAAGAACTTTGAAGAAAGTCTACTAGACGATGCAAAAACTAACAATAGGAAGAATATAATTTAAATACACCTTCAAATAGTATAACGGTACCTTTTATTCGAGGACGTGGTAGATGGTTTGCTGTGTTAAAACGAAATTAAATAATCTTGGACAAAATCTAGATTTTCTTTATTATTAGGGCATTTCATGGTGTAAACAAGTCAAAAATAGGATCATTTCACCGGACAATAGTAATTTTTAAGATGTTACATGCGAAAAAGTTTATAATTGATACTGAAGTCTATGCCAAAACAATTAAAAACTTGTCAAAAACAGTGCTTTGCGTAACGGTTACAAGAACATTGACACATGCACGTGTCGCGTCCACGTTCCTTTCGACTTAACAATCTAAAAAAAAAATAGTTTAGAGGGGAGGATTTTGTACAAAATTTAGGGACTGTTGTCTTAAACAAATTCTACCTGATCCGGGTGTTGTGGATATGTTTTGCAATTCCTGGCTATGACAAAATGATTAGGGATTAGGGATTAGTTTTAAAATTGTTGGTATACATGCAGAACAAGTCTTGACACACCTACTCACACGACAAAAGTAGTTCTATTAGATCTAGTATTAGGATTAGGTCTAAGAAAAGTGTTCTATACGGAATAATACCAGACCTATAAATTAGAGGTGCAGACAAAAAGTGTTATCGTTCGTACAAAGTTATTAACAACGTAGACAAAGACTATAACGTCTAGTGTCTAACAAATGTAACATCAAACAGGTAGATACTTTTTCTACTTTTTTTTTATTATAAATTCTGATAAAACTCGTTGAAAATTATTACCGAAAATGTACGATAATGGGTGACTAGACATTGAAAAATGTGTATAAGAACTAATTTGATTTCAAGACGAAGTTTTAGTATATATGCATATCACATTTACGGCAACGTTTAATTTTAAATCAATTTAACGAGTTCTGGTTAGACGAAATAAAACCCTAAATTTGTCGTTCTATTTTTAAACCAGTAAAGTTACTCAGCATTGATTTTTCTTGAAGATAAACTCACATTCAAGGATTGTGAATAAGAAAAAAATCATCTATGTTCAACGATATTTAATTGTACATATTATGAAATGTCACATGTCAAGAAATTTCTAGCGTACGCGTGCATTCGATATATAAATGCTTCTATGACTCATACACGGGTATTCTCTTGCTGAAATTCATACACAAACGATGCTCTCTCTAACTTTCACTCTCTCACCCAGCGTCGCGACGCTATACTCTTTCACCCCCACTATTTGATACCACCGACTATCTCATAATAATGACAGCGTGCAATTGTGACGCCTAACAAAACGAAGATGAGAGACGTTCTTTGTTATCGAAAAAAATCTGCATCGCTCTTCAAATTACACCACAACTGTTTTATTTTTCCTCTTTGGTTCTAATTAGAAAAAGGATTATTACAAACTGGTACAATCATAAAAGATGTTGGTTTTGATTACAAATTTTAAACAGTTCTGTCTCCCCATGTTTTTTATGACGAGATTTTTCCACTGAAACTATCCAGACGGTGTCAAGGTGACTTTGAAGCTCTCTAATGGTGTGTCTCTCTTTTAAAATCAATGGCAGGAACAACACTATGGGTATTCTCTAAACCAAGTCTAGGTCGTGTCTGGATCGATATACGGATATAGTCCATCTTTATGGTATTTTCTGTTGATTATTATTATCATTATTATTATTGTGATACTGTGTTAGATAGATGGAATTATCTCGACTAACAGCAGACAATAAACACGAGGCAGACACACTATATTATAAGTTTACTTCACATTTCCGCAATTAGACCTCACACAGATCTATTGTTTGACAGACACAATCATGGGGGTGTTTAAACGTCTAGTTAAACAAACACACAAGTCGAATAGAAGGAAATTTATTTAAATAATTCGTTATTTTACAATTAAAATAAAATCGACGATCAGACTTATAATTAGAATAAGTGGAATTTTATTGTTTTACTAAAATGTTTTCCACAGATGTTACCTACAATATTTCAACAGAAAATAATACAGAAATAATAAATTTTGATTACATTCTATAGATCATTTCGAATCTTTAAAAACAATAGAATCAACTAATGGATAATACAAGAATAGACAATGTATTATACTCGATAAAAAATATCTCCTTATCAGACGTCTGAATCATTCTTGTTTCTTTTATTGAGAAATATCAATTGGCAAAAAAGAGAACCAGCGATGACACTTGGTGACACAAAGTGTGCCATGAAAATAAAATTGTTTTATTTTTATTGTTGTAGAAATTAATGATAAACATTATCATCAGTTATTGTCGCTGTTATTTTCGATGGCAGTTGTTTGAGTGTCAGAAATCGTAGACGATACTAACGGATGAATAACAAAGGGTGTGTATACGTTGTAACAACAGTGACGCGCCGTTGGCGGTGGGGTGCGACAGACGCCCGTTCAACATCAGACACCCCCGACTAGACGGAACGTGGCCTCATGGCCTCGAGCATCCAGACAAAAGGGGTTTCCGTACGCACTACCTCTATAATTCATTCACGCGTACTCTCATTCTCCTTCTCGCACTTCCACACCAGTACAGTGTCGTGGATTTTAATAGATTAAGAGAGATAAAGATAGAGAATAGTATTATGGACTTTAGAGATACATAGCTGTAAAACCCTTACTAACAACCACTTCTAGAAGACGACCATTTAAAGACCAGACTGTTTTATTGTTCTTGGAAAGTTTAATATTGCTGTTTAATCACAACCTTCGCTTCAATATTGGTGGGATTTTTCGTCGTTTTTCACTCATTAGTCTACGTGGGGATTGATGCAAATGATATAGGATATATTCAGTTTTATTGGCGCGTATTATTTATTTATAAAAACGTAACATTCCAGTGATGCAAAGTGGAAATTCGACACAACGCATACAAATTGCCGAGAATATTTTACAAACGTGATTCATGATTTTTGATTTGGTCACAAACTTTCAATTTCCCACAATGTTACTATTGTGCATTACACATACACACATAAGTACATATATATGTGTAATGTGCTGTTGTGTGTAAAGTGTGGTAGAATCGTCCGAGACAGGTCCGACGAGGTTATTTATTGTTAACCTTTTTGGAAGTGCGCCATATGTTTGCACAATAACATTGTAAAAATATATTTTAAGCAATTTAATTACAATTCAAAACTAAACTAAAAGTACAAACAATAATAATGCTCTATTGTTTACTAGTGTACATATTTCGAATTTTAGACAAACGTCCAGACTTTGGTAAATTTGTAAATAAACGTCAATGGATGACGTTTTATTCGTTATTCTGGTTAAAAATACACGTATATAACACTAATTGAATTGCCATAAACAAATCAGAAATAATCAAATAATTTCCGATTGAAATTTTGTTCAATATTCTTATTAATTTAAAGGATGTCGTCATGTCCGTTTTAATAAACAAACTTCAACAGACACAACAATATTAAATGATACAACAGCAATATCAAGTCCACGACCTTAATACAAGTTTTACACTGTGTCTAGTCTGGTATATTGTTGTTGTTTGTGTTGTGGTTATTATTGTTGTCGTTCCCGTCCGTTGATAGAAGGTAATAGTCTTGATGACAATGAATTTGCAATCAAGATTCTACAATAAACCGATTAGAGTATATAAGTGGTAACAACAATAACAACAACGGCGGCAATATACTTTCACCCTGCATATATCAAATTGTTTTTTATTCAACAATTGACATTGAACAACATATCACGACCCTAATAGGCCGCTTCTATCCACGTCTAGAATTTTAATTTCAAACCGATTAAACATTTATGGAATGTCCTAGATTAGCTACATTCATATGTAATTATTGATTAGAATTTTCATTGAAACTACCCATTAATAGATGACAATTTTTCATATATATTACATAAATTATACGCTTATCATTTTATATAAGTATGATAAAATATAATCCCAATAATAAACCACTAACACAGCCATGTTAATTATGATTCTATTAGATGGCAAGTGGTTGTGAAACGGCTCTACTAGCTAGCATTCCATATACGATTGATTGCTCACAGATCGTAATTGCTAATTACATCAACATGTGTTGTAAATGCAGCCATATTTGTGTATGTTCTACCCATTAATGAGAGAAACTATTCTAATCGTTACTATCGAATCCTTTATCGTCTAATGTAATCCAATTCGACAAGATGATACCATTATAGGAGCTTTAAAAGCGTTCAATATTACAATCAACACAGCTATAGAAATGTGTTTTAACGACAGACAGAAAATTATTACGAAAGACTTTATAATTTTTATACAAATACAGTTTTAAAAAAGCCGCTAGGATATATCCGAATTGCGAGTGCAATTTTGGTGGATGCGCCGGGTTACAAATCGTAGTATATTATCAACAAAAAACCATATGCTTATTGTGGAATTTCAAACAGTACAAAGCAAATTAATTAATTAAGATAATTAATTGCGACGAGCAATCAAATATTCACAATTAATTTACTTGATTATCTATAGATTATAAATACTTAAATATTCAATTAGTGAAGCGTTTCTTATTATGTAAAAAAACAATCAATAGTTTTATACAATAGTAATAGTGAAATTATGATAATGGCCAAACACATACGGGTGCAATGTGTGTGTGATTATGTAAGCTACTTACGGGTGCAGAGGTCGGTGTTCGCGCGGCGTCGTGCGGATCGCCCGCCGTGCCCCCGTGTGCTGCCCCCTCCCCTGCCACTGAGCGATAATGGCTCAGTACGCAAGTGACTAGACCCAGCGCCACCGTCAGCACAATTGCAGATAGTACCAATACTAAGATGCCCAAATCGCTCACTGCTGTAACAACAATAAACTACCTTAGTTTTACTATTCAAAAAAAATATACTCGCTTCATAAGTCCAAATTTATTGCACAAGAGTAAGAATAGATGCAACTAACAGCCTATGAAATGAGTCTTTTTTTTGACCGAAAATCGGTTTTGTAAAATTCGGAAACTTTCATAAACCCTAAAACAAAAATAATAAAAACGGTTAGATTAGCAAATTAAGCAAATAAACTATTGCACATCGTTGTAGTGGTGACTCAAAAAATTAATAATCAATGTTAGGCTGAAGAACTATTTTCTCTTAAAATGAAATAGTTTTCTGAGTGCGGCCCTGGTGGGTGCAGGGATATTAGGGCCCGATAATTTGTGGACATTTCGCTACAAAATGTCATTTTCAACAGCAACGATTAGTGTGAGGTATTTGGTTGACATTTCCAACATTAATCGTTACTGTTGGGGATGACATTTCGTGGTGCAATGTACACAAATCATATGTCCTTCCATATAATATAGTTTCTCCCCATTAAATTTCCACTTCCTTGAAAATTTACAAGATTAAACGTTCTAGATTAGAACTTATACCAAATAATTTCACTCAATAAATCAGTCTGACTTTCTAGATCGTCCTTCCACCTTCTGATATTTTCGAGAAATTACTAGCAAGAAACCGTCTGGTAGAGAAAAGAAATTTCCAGTAGTATTGTCCGATTTAATCAATTTTAATCATTCACTTTGATTTAAATATTAAACTATTACTGTCTGCTTAACACACTATAATTAACTCTAAAGTGAATTAATGTACCAAATGGTTAGATGTATCTAGTGATAAGGACTGAATCTGTAATCGTATTGGAACTAATTAGAGGCTAGCTTTCTGTTCAAGAGCCTCGACAATTATCCTATAATGAAACTTTAGAAGAATAATCCGCTCAATCGGTTATTGATGAAATTCTGTATGATAATTATATCAAACAATAAACAAAGGTTATCACGTGATTCATAGTTAATTATGTAGAACTGGTTATCACATTAGAACGTCCATTAGCAAATAATTTCTGGTTTTATGATTATTTATAATTGGATATGAATGATAGTTGTTTATTAATTTAAATAATTATCGTTATTATTTAAATAAACTCATCACATCTGAAAATTCTTAAATTAATATCCATACGGTTCATTTATTGTTCTGTCTACTGTAGTCGAATAACATTTAATTCGTACAATATTGTTGTTGATTCAACTTGCATGTTTTTCTTTCTAAAGTCAATGGTACAAACGGGTGTGGCAACAATAAATTGGGCGAAATTTCGCAGAATCCGTATAAGGTTTGTTTACAGATTCCCAATGAGAGTACCTGAAAGAATATACGAAATGTCTGACATTGAATCGTTGTTGTATATGTAAGTATATATATGTATGTGTGTGCAGTGGCGGACTGGGCTGTCGGGCAACCGGGCAAATGCCCGGTGGGCCACTTGCTAGCAAGTCTAACAAAGTGCCTTT
>JAZBGW010002798.1:0-10605 GCA_037464815.1 Mylabris variabilis | reverse complement strand
ATCTTCGAGTCATTCTTAATCGTTTTACGTATTTAACTCATTTTTTGAAAATCACAGCCTTGTTCAAAACGAGCATTTTTTGACCAACTTCCAAATGACCTACAAAGTTCTAATTTTGCTAAAATGATCTCCAGGTACCACCCTACAAATCCTTAAAATATTTTTCGAATCGCTCGCCAAATAATGGAAGTTGGCATGAGAACTTTTCGTTTTAGATGACTCACCCGGTATATGTAATTCATTCTATTCTAAGGGATGCGTGTTTTTGTCGTTCGTGCCCATACTCAAGTTTAAGGGAGATATTTGGGTTTGAAGTTACCCCTGCAAAATCAGTTTTTCCAAATATCTCTGGAATGGCTAAATATTTTTTAGTGATTCAAAAACTATATGATAGAGATTAACTAGGGCTATCAAAAAATGACAATACGTGTTCATCCCCTGTTGAGGGTTGAAGTTCTAGATGATGCTATTTTTTATATTTTTTGCATTTTTCTACCCCCATGGTAAAACATATCAACATGAAAATTCTTCTGCTGATAGAAAATTAAAAATAAAAATTATCTGTCCGAGGATTTTTTTATATTTAAAATACCTGCCCTATAAGCAGCTTATAAGGGTTGTATATTAAGGGGTAAATTTTGAAGACATATTATTTTTCAAAATTTCACTTTTATGGATCTTAAAGGCCTTTAAAAAATCTTTGAAATGTTATATAATCAACCTCTTTATCGAATTATAGGGCTTTAAATTTGTGTAAATTCTTACGATAACACAATGCAAGCTCACAGTTCACTAAAGGGTAATAGCGTAGTTTTTCTCAAACAATGATTACTATTGTTATAGCAACTAGATCTTCACAATTTAAATCAATAGTAGGTTGATAATTATAAAACAAAATATTAATTCATTTTTAACCATTTAAAAAAAAAATTGAGCGCAAATTAATGTTTATTTTTTGAAAATAGTTCACAATTACATTGACATGTTCAAATCCTCTTGGATTAAAAATATTTTGAATTGATTTGAACAAATATTGCAAGCTTTCTTGTCTTGTAAAGTCACGCGAAAATTCCATTAATTTTTGTACAAACAGAATGCACGAATAAACCATACAAATCACCAAACAAATTCGGAAAATGCTATATTTTGTTACCCTATTTAAATCATTTTTTTTTATATTTTACAACATAATGTAAGATTATTTCTTTATGGTTCTAATTTAATGACTATTTTCCCACTAAAAACTAATGTTTACAATATTGTTTTTCACTTTTTGAACCCGTGGTGCGTATATGAACCATAATTTTTTTCTATAACGCGCTTTTTGTTTTTTCTTGCAAATGTAATAGCATGTTTTACAAGGTGTATCAAAAAATATCTTTCAACTTAAAAGTTCATTTATTTTATTTTTCCCACACCTGGGATTAAATGGGTTAATCAAATCACTTTTTCCAGTTATTTATGTCTATTTTGTACTGTCGTAGAAAAAATAGTATGCAACATACGTACAGAAAGTTAGCCGTTACAGAACACGTATGAACGTTGTAGCACTCGTGCCGCAACGTATTCATACTCGTTCTGTAACGACTAACTTTCTGTACGTGTGTTATAATATACTATTGTGTAATATTGTAGGAAACATAAGACTATTGCTTTAATTAAAGAGAATCGCCCAATTGGCGGTATATGTTTTCGTCCATTTGAAACACAAGGTTTTACCGAAATTGTCTTCTGTGCTGTAACGTTCGGTGAACAAATCAAAGGTTACGGTACACATTTGATGAATCATTTGAAAGATTATCATATCAGAAAGGGAATTTTACATTTTCTAACATTTGCCGATGAAAATGCTATAGGTATTTAAATTACAATAGATTTTATAAAAATAATAAAAATAAAACATTTTTTCTTTTGAAAATTAAGGATATTTTGAACGTCAAGGTTTCTCTAAAGATATCAAATTGAATCGTTCAATCTATCAAGGTTATATTAAAGATTATGAGGGTGCAACATTGATGCATTGTGAATTGAATCCGAAAATTGTCTATACTGAATTCACATCAGTTGTACGACGACAAAAGAAATTTGTTAAACAATTAATCTATCAACAACAACGTAATGTATCCAAAATACATCCAGGTGTTACATTCTTTAAAGAGGGTGTACGTAGTATACCAGTTGAGAATATACCTGGATTACAAGAGACTGGTTGGAAGCCGGCAGCAAGGGCGACACGTGGTGCACAACAATTAGAAGAGACACAAGATGTTGATGTATTAGCTGGTATGTTAAAAATTGTATTGAATGCTGTAAAGAATCATGAATATTCATGGCCATTTCGACAACCAGTCGATAAGAATGAAGTTATCGATTATTATGATCATATCAAATATCCTATGGGTAATTGTATTTATTATATTTCGATTATTTTTTGGTAATTTTATTGTTATAGATTTAAGAACAATGACTGAACGATTGAAATCAAAATATTACGTTTCACGACGTCTGTTTATAGCCGATATGATGAGAATTTTCCGTAATTGTAAAATTTATAATTCACCAGAAACGGAATATTTTCAATGTGCTGTGAATTTACAACAATATTTTCAAACAAAAATGAAAGAAGTCGGATTGTGGGATAAGTAAATTGAATGAAAAACGTACAAAATTGTTAATATTAGAAAATATGAGGTAGGTTATTTTTATTACAATTCTTTTGTAAGTAAGATAAAATAATAATTCAGAGAAAACGAATATATTAAATAATTTTTTGTAATATTACATAATTGAGATAGAAATGACTAGTGAATTTATGTGTGTACGTGTATTAGAACAAATCCATAAAAATTATCATATTCCAACATGTGTATCTTAAATATATTGAATAACAAAAAAGAAAACTTATTGACTAAATTTTATAATAATTAATGTATATAAAACATTCGATAAAAATGTTTAAAAACAGAAAATATTAATAATAATAATAATAATAATAATATCGACAACAAACTGTATATACGTACATATATAAACAAAAAGAATTAGTAATTTAATAACGCAATAAAAATGTAATATCAAGATTATAACAAACATTCTACACTAAATCATTCATCCTAGTTTCTATTTATTTAATACTAAACAACAGTTTCATCGTACATAAAAATATCGATTTCTTTTTATTTTCAATTTTCTTTTTTAATTTAACATCAAAATTGCAATAGTGTGCGCATTATTATTACTTTGTTTATTGAAACTGAACAATTCTAATTTATTTATGTGAGAAAACAAAAGTCTCCGACTAGATTAGAACAATATTTTATCACTCTAATTGTTTAATAATTAAAAAAAAAACGGTATAATTAACGCTAAATACTGCACTCGCCGCTACTACAACTTGATAAATTTTCATCATCATCATCATTATCATCATTACCATAATCATTATCGTCATTGTTTTCAAAGTCTAAAGTTACATCCAAATGGTGTGATAATAAATCTTCATCATTAGCCTCATCGTATGAGCTGTAATTTAGTTTTTGTGTTATTCAACAATTATATCGGATTTAATGAAACAAACAAAAAAAGGTAATAAATATAAGCAATCATTCGTTTAAATTTGCTAGTGATTTAGTCGGCTTATTTTGACCCGGCTCCACACATTGGCCCCAATGTTGGCTTCTGTTGGACGAATAATTTAGAGTAAGTTCTAACGTGCGCATGGCTAGACAAACTTTGGTGCTAACTTATTTGATGTTTTTTTTAAAACAACAAAATGGCCAATCTCCAACGTTGGTGCCAACCCCATTTCCTTCGACCATACATTGAACAAACATCGTTGGCGCCAACGTTTTGACCAATGTGTGGAGCCGGCCTTAAACTAATTAAACTTTGGTTAAACCGTAATAAAGTGCACTTAATTGTACCATTCTCTGTTAAAATTTTAAAATAAACAAACAGTTAATTATCGAACCACTACAGTATGTTAGAATTCGCCATTCAATTTAACAAATTCATCTTACCCGATCATAGCCACACTCGTACTCCCTTCAATTATAATTGTTACATTAATTAAACCATCACCAATAATTATTTTGCCGTTTTTTTTTTTAAAAAAATAGGTTGTAAAACGAATATACTTACAGACTATCCTGTTGATCGTTTCCACCCTCTTCGGCTACTAAAAGTTCGTATTCTTCAGCAGCATAACGATCCCAATCCGACATCTGTTAATTAATCAGTTAATTTAAGAAAATATACAGGATGTCTCACCTCGCTTGGTACCCCTAACGTTTTTTGATTGTTTATGAAAATATCAAAATTAGCGCTCGGGGTTTTGTAGGGGAACCTACAAAGAAGATTCAAGTAATAAAAACATCGACGTAGCAAGTTGGGGTAGGTGAGAAATCTAAATTCTTTTTTTGAAATTTTCACTAGATTGTTTTGTAGATCACTCTGTTAGAATGTTTTGTGAAGCCTGCATATGATCATAACATTGTCATTTCTTAATTATTTTACAGTTTTTGAAAAAAGTGGTAGAAAAATGCTCATTAAATTAGGTCGTCTATTGTTTTGCGCTTTACTCTCTTTTACAAGGAATTATTTAATGTTTACTATTTGTCTATAAATCACATTTGATATTGTCGGTAGAAAGTAGGTTGTGTTTGTTTACAAAGTATTTTTTTCATCCATTTGAAATTGTTAATTGTTAAATTTACTCAATAATTGAATGAAAAAAACAATACAAATGATAAAAATTTCAAGTTCATAAAAATAAGCACTTTGTAAACAAACACAGCGCACTTACTATCGACTACGGTTGCCAACTAAAAGAGGACAATTTCTGGGATTTCCTAGATAAAAGCGAAGGACTCGGCATTTATTTGCGGCACATCTTTAGCTAAAAACATTTATACCGGGTGATTCATCTGAAACGATAGGTTGTTATTTCAAGGATTTGTAGGGTGGTACTTAGAGACCACTTTAGCAAAATTAGAAACTCGTAGCTCATTTGGAAGTTGATCAAAAAATGCTTGTTTTGAACGAAATCGCAATTTTTGAAAAACGAACTAAACCACAAAACGACGGAGGATCCTCCCAACATTGACTTTTGCTATTTTTAAATTTATTCTGAAGTAGGTAGGAATATTTTACATTTTTTTATAGAATGTAATGAAGAAAAACGAAAAGAATCAATGGTGGGAGGATCCTTGAGTCATTCCAAGTCGTTTTATGCGTGTTTAGTTCGTTTTTGACAATTATGAACTTGTCCAAAAGGAGCGTTTTTTAACCAACTTTCAAATGAGCTACGAGATTCTAATTCTTCTAAAATGTTCCCTAGGGATTACCCTATAAAGCCGTGAAATATTTTTCGATTCGCTCGCCAAATAAGGACTTTTTGTTTTAGATCGCCTTAAAAGTTGGCGTTCTAACAATTAATACACATGAGCATCTGATTCGATCAAAAATATCATAAAAGGGATCATGTTTCTATTCCCGTATTATATCTAAAAGTCTAGAATCACTTGTTTCAAATTTTGTATGTGAGTTTCCGGGACAAACGGCGTCCCGCAAGAACTTCAAGCGGGGCGATTGAAAAAGTCCCGGAAAATCCGGGACAGTTGGCAAGCCTACTATCGACTCAACAGATGTGATTTCTAGACAAATAGTGAACATTAAATAATTCCTTGTAAAAGAGAGTAAAACGCAAAACAATAGACGACCCACCTCAGGGAGAATTTTTCTACCACTTTTTTCAAAAACTGTAAAATAATTAAGAAATGAAAATGCTATGATCACAGAACACTCTAACGGAGTGGTCTACAAAACAATCTAGTAAAAATTTCAAAAAGAATTTAGATTTCTCACCGTCCCCAACTTTTATTACTTGAATATTTTTTGGATGTTATCCCGCAACACCTCGAGTTTTGATATTTTCATAAACAATCACGCTAGGGGGTACCAAGCGAGGTGAGATACCCTGTATAAAAGGGTAAGATAATGAACCTCTTGTCCGTCAGCATCGTGATCTCGTTGCGATGCAAACGGATCGCGTTGTTCATGATCCAAATATTTCTCCAAATTGAAAAAGGTGTCGAAGAAGATCGGTGTCATTTTGCATTTTTTCAAATCACTTAAAGCAATACGTCCGGGACATTTGGGCTTTACCATATCCAACATTTGACACAAACAGTCCTAGATTAGTTTTATATTTTAATAAAAAAAAATTAACGTATTTATTTTGTGGTAATTGTACTTGAAAAGGTAACGTTTCAATCCCTATCGCTTCCATGCGTTGCATCTGTTCTTCATAGAAATACTCCAATTCGTACATTGATAAATAACCATCACCGTCTAGATCCATACAACGGAACCAATATTCAACGGCTGTTGGGTGTTGTTTGTCTTCTTCACTCAATAGAAACCACACAAATTCCGTATAAGACATTTTCTCGTCGTGTTGTGAACGTTTCTGGCCGCGCGTAACACAACCGCTAAAGATTCTATCGATTATTCGTGTTGAAAGTGCTGAAATTTTAACGGTTTTATTATTGTTGGAAATACAGATTAATAATAATATTACCATGATCATTGTGTCTGGCTAGGTCTTGTTTATCAATAAACAAATCATGATCCCGATCTAATTCCCAAAATTTACAATAAATCACATAGAAATGTTCATAACTGAAATATTGTGTAATTTGATTAATATCCTCTTCCTCTTCTAACATTTGTATAATATTGAGTAGATTCGATCGTCGTAATTCTGGTATTGTAATCCGACCGGACCATGAACGATTTACACAATAATAGATACGTGCAATGACTGTATGTACATAACGTGAATGAAATTCAGTTGCCTCTTTTAAGAATGTCAAACCAGGATGTGTTTCAACTACATCCTGTACTAATGGTATGAAATCTTCCGGTGCTAACCATTGTCTTTTACCGCGCGTTAAAATATAAACAAATCTGGATGCTGTATCATGGCAATTATTCACCATACTAGTCCAGAAATTCATGAATTGTTCCAATGTACAATTGCCTTTATCATTACATGCAGCCAAATATAACGGCGTCTTCCAATATAGAGGCAATTGACAGGCTATTGTAATCGTTGCGAAATCCTCTCGATTTGCGTGTTCACCAATTTTCGTAAAGATCTGTCCAACTTTGGTGCGTATCGTCTCCAATTGTGTGGCAGAACCGGGCCGACCGGTCGGGAAATGGAAGCGTGGTATATTCACGTTACGATTAGCCCGAACATGGCGTTGTAGAGTCGTGTGTTGTTGCAATGTTGGCTTTGGTACAATCTAAAAAATTATCGAAATAGAAACGTTGTAAGAACAATTTAGAAGACAGAAGAGTACTTGTGGTTTAATAGGCTGAGATGGTAGACGTGTCCTTTTATCTAACAACAAATCACTGGGGCACCTCTCAAAGATGAGCACACGTTCCGCAACAGAGCCTCTGGTTAGGAACGGCCGAATGGGATTGGCTGCTGTTTGCCGAATATGCTGACGTTGGCTTGATGTCAATTCCGGATGAGGTACTTGTTGTTGTTCAACTAGAGGTCTTCGATTATTCCTCTGGCCCCATTTCGTTACAACAACCTCTTTATCGGCTTCTTTATTATTTGGTTTAATTGTCGACAATGGTGGTGGTTCATCATTAACAAGAACACCATTTTTTAATGCATTGATCAAACGTTTCTCCTCAACGGCGACATCATCAATTGTCGTTGTTGAGGAAGTTGTTGTTGTTGTTCTTGATGGTAATGCATTAGAAATAGATTGTTGGGACCGTGTTGTTTCTGTTGTTGTTGCTGCTTTTTTCACTACATCATTCGGTATTACACGATTTTTTAATGGCCATGTTTGTAGACCGGGTGGATTTATGTCTTCCGGTAATGTCATTTCAATCGTGTCGGAGAATCGTGGTTTTGGTGAAATTTGCGGCTTACGACCGATCGCTGGCTTTTGTATCTAAAAATTTCCAAAACAAATTTAATTAAAAGGCGTGATCAACTTGATTAAGTTTAAGGTTGATTAAAATGATTTTTCAACAACACAGGAAAACATCAATCTTCATCATCATTATCAACAACAACTAATAATATATGAATATAATAAGTTTTCTCTCATGGAAAAATTAGGTCAATTAATGTTTATTTTTACCTGATTTCCAACGGCCGGTGTAGTCTTCTTAATTTGTACTGAAGTATCATTTTCCGATTGGATATTCCGTTCGAATTTCTGTAAAGCATACTGAATACTGGATGGCATTGTTTTATTTTTAGCTGCCAAACGGGCCTTGTCCTCAACAACGAAATTCTTCACCAATTTCTCTAAACGATTATTGTCCATTGTCGGTGCCTGTGCTAATAGTTCAATTGATGGTTTCGCCGGTGGTTGTGGTTTCAACATCGACCTGTAATTTATATCATCAATCCAATAATTTATGATGATTTTAATATTATTTAGTTACCCTAGTTTAGTAGTATCGCCAGCGGCATGACAACTAATTAGATCGGCCGGTGCTAAGCCGCGACTTTTCCAATTTTGATAAATCGCCTCCGCTTGATCGGAGATCTGTTTTGCTATAGCTGCAATATCATCATCTGGATCACGTCGTCTGGCTGTTGTTGCCATTCTTTATGTTGGTTGTATCAATAATGAAAACGATTCTTTATAACAATTCTGATAATTGTCGAATGATATGGAAATTGTAGCCATCTGAGGACCATTGTAAATTATCACCAAAATCTATTGAGAAAAAAAAACGCCGGATAATGAAAGAGATTAAAAGAGACACGGATGCTGGAGGTAAAGAAAACAAAGAATCATCCCATACATACACAGATATATATGTCGACATGTCTAATGTTTAAAAATATAAAACGTTATATACTACTCGAAAACCAGGGAAGAGACATAGAGCTATTATAAAGCTCCAGGGAAGTTCAATGGCCGAATGTAAATGTGGTGGTTGCTACTTGGCGATCACACAAATAAAATGCACATCTCTAATACTATTCTACTAACGTTTCAGGAAAGGTAATGTACATACATACAGTACATATACGGACACATTTATTAATCAACAACAATTAAAATTTTAATTGAACTGAATAATTGTGTTTTTATTTTATTATTATATTAAACAACAATTGGACGATGGTATTTACTCGAATTTATCAGGTCAAGTGTTACCAGATCATATAGAAGACGTGGATTTTATCATAATTAAACCGAACGTAGGTGGTATGAACTATAATCTACATAATTAATTACATATTAATTAGTTTATACCGGGTGATGCACGTAAAACGAGAGTTTTTATGGCAACTCCTATGGCGAGCGATTCGAAAAATATTTCAAGGATTTATAGGATGGTACCTGAAGACCATTTCAGCAAAATTAGAACCTTGTAGCTCATTTGGAAGTTGGTAAAAAAACACTCGTTTTGGACAAGGTCGCGATTTTCAGAAACGAACTACACACTCAAAACAATTTAGAATAACTCGAAAACCCTCCTAACATTGATTTTTTCGTTTTTCTCGATTGTATTCTAGAAAAAATGCGAAACATTCCCACCTATTCTAGAATAAAATGGAGAAAAACGAAAGAAATCAATGTGGAGAGGATCTTCGAGTCATTCTAGGTCGTTTTGTGTGTTCAGTTCGTTTTCGAAACGAAGGTTTTTTGACCAACTTCCAAATGACCTGCGAGGTTCTACTTTTGCTAAAATATTCTCTAGGAACCTTCCTATAAATCCTTGAAATATTTTTCAATTCCCTGGCCAAATAGTGGGAGTTGCCATAAGAGCTTTACTTTCTAGGTGAATCACCCGGTATATTATAATTAAAAGATTTGGTGCATTGTCCGTTAAAATACAAATTTTTTGGCAACATAAATACGACATTGGAAGCAATAAATAGCCATACATATTTCACCTATACCACTATCTGTTTTGTTGATATTTAATTAGATAACAGTACAGAATTAGAGGTGAAAATATTTCAAGACAATTTCCATGTTAAATATTGATTTTCGTTGTTAACACTCATAATCTGATTACGTTAAATAAACACATCTAAATCAAGAGAATAGTCAATTTGACAATATAGTGCACGCAAATCAACTTGACAATAAAACAAAAAAATTTCAATTGTAATCATGTTGAATTTGATTGTTTGTAAGTTTCTTGATGATAATACAAGTGGCATTATGCCCGTATTCCATTCGTAACCTTTACGATTCACATGATTAAATAATTGTGAGACATCCAAAATTTAAACTGGAAAAATCGATCGACCATATCGTTCGCTTCACTTTAATGTAGTTTTCGAATGAAATGAGTTTTCCACAAGCTAACTTGGAAATTGTCGGAAAATACAATTTACAGTTCAATATACAGGGTGTCTTGTTCCTCCGAACTAAAATAGGTTTTGTCGGGTGGTCCTCAACATTTTAGCAAAAGTAGGGCCCGGTAACTAATCGGGAGGTCGGTCAAAAAACGCTCGTTTTGGACTATGTCGCGATTTAAAAAAACCTGGAATTGGGTTGACCCTACAGGCCATACCTGAAACTTCCCGCTAAGTTTGGG
>JAZBGW010002792.1:0-10633 GCA_037464815.1 Mylabris variabilis | reverse complement strand
GATGGCATTCTAAAAAAAATCCTGATGTAATGGTCGATTCGTAATTTATTTCGCTGTATTGCTAAAACGAACATTGCACTCGCATCACTGGTGCTTATTTTGTTGGTATTTCTTTTTTGCATTGTCATTTATACAAGCATTTTTTGAAAAACAATTAAAAAACAAACAGAAAAATACACGAAAATTTATTGTGATAATAAAATCAATATGATTTCAACAGGAGGTGTGTAGAATACATCATTGCTCTTCTTATAAATATTATATTTAAAATATGCTGTATACAGTTTGGCATTTTTAGAGATTGTTACTAAACTGCACATTATAAATATACATAACTTGCCCATCCCTATAATGCATAGTTATTACAATTTTCTCTACTAAGCATCTAAACTAGAATGGTCTTATTATCAGACATATTAACCCTATCACTGTCTCAAAATTTGCTAAATACGGTGGTAATAAAAGTGTTTATAATAAATGATAAAAATCAACTGAAAACTTCACGGTCTACGTTTAGAAAATAACTACTTCTTCCACATAAAAAAAATGTACATAGGTAGAAATACCTAGTTTGGGAATTACACACAGTAAGCGTTAGATCAAGATCAAGACTCTGGTTTTGTTTTACATGAAATACTCGTACTGTGTGTGTATCCATAAAACAAACGTCTGTTATTAACTGTGATTTATGACAATTTTTAACATAGAATAATTGCGATCACCCGTTATACATATATAAATGTTTATTGAAATATACATTTACGTGACCGTTAATATTTCGTTGTATTATATACGTATTTCAGAGATAAAATCAAAGAAGATTTTGGTTTATTTTTCATGTTGAAGTGAGGGAATTATTATGGGATTTTGTTCAAGATCGTAAAAATAAACTCGATAGTTTGTTTGGAAGACATTTGATGTTTTTATCCCCCGTTTACTTCGTAGTCGTCGTCGTCGTCTTCGACTTGGTTGTTCTTGTTGTATTGTGCTCTGTTGTTGTTGTTGATAAGGGATATAAGAGTGTTGGGATGTTGGAAACAGGCAAAGAATGACATTCAGATTTTTTGCAATTTCATTATACTTTTTTTCGCCATTTTTCTGCTCCATCAGGACGAAAAAATCTCATCCGAGTCGGGTTAATGGTTTCAACCATTATAGAAATTGAACAGGTTCTCTTTTAACAAAATAGAAAATAATAATAATAAAAAAAATGTTTCCCCACTTCAACGGGAAAATAAAATTAAAAAAATTATTTGAACCAAAAAAAGATCGGATATCGTTTTTTATTATTTTGTTGAGTGCAATCAAAAATATTATAAGACGAATTTTAATCGACACAATCACTTTCATTTATCTGACTCAGCTGAAAATGCAATCGGATTTGATTGAGTCTCGACGAAATATTTCTATGTTGTATTATATGGGACTCTCACGGTCCTTCAGTTGTATCGATTATAAAAAGAAAAACTAAAACATATAGGTATTTCGTAACGTTTAATATATTAATACTGAAAGGATAAACGTATATGTTTATAACGCCCCATTTGCTCTTTTATATCAAAATATCATTACAATAATATTAACATATAAGTACAGTTCAAATAAATATGCAAAATCATTATGCAGCAAATATAGAAAGTTAGATATAAATCGAACAATTAGCGGTATATTTCACAATATATTATAAGGTATTCTTTAATCAAAATTGATACCGGCCTTAGTTTATTATAATAGAGAAAAGAATCTTTCCAAACGTCTGACTAACATCGAATTCCTTTCGATTTACAAATAAAAAATCAGGTATTTCGTGGAGATTTCAACGTGATTTAGTTTAGGAATCACCAGTGGAAATTCCAAATTATTTTTGAATTTTTGCAATAAAATTCAAGGTCCAATTAATAATTTCTGTTATAAACTTGACATCAAAAAACTCGGATGATTTTAAGTGAAAATTGATCTTAACCTAAATGATTCATTATGGTCAATTGCACAAGTACAGGGAAACCTGTCTAAAATGGACGCTCGAAGTGCTATCAAAAACTGTCCAGACAGATGAAAAATCTCTCAATTTAAAATGAGGATAGGACCAACATCGAAGAGGACATGTCCAATCAGAATGGTAGGGCAAATTTCCTAAAAATTACTCATTAACTATTAGAGCCATCATGGGCGACAAACCGGGCAATTGCCCCATGCTTTCCTTTCTAAAAATTCTGGTAATATGTAATTTTAACAAACAATGAACTGTAAATTCTGATAAACCTCAAATAATTTTCAACTGCGTGCTCCTCTTTGCAAAATTTTCTGGCAATTATCTCTTCAAAAAATGCTTTCAACAAATCTTTTCATCGCTTATTGTCCCGTCTAAGAAATTTTTGCAAACGAATTCCGCTAATTAAACAGGTTAAATTAAACAGGTGTCCAAGGTATACAGGTCCCCATCATATAAGAATAAGTGTACATTTACAACAACGTAATTTCGCCAAGCTAAAGTGTCCAATTAGGACAAGTGTCCAATATACAGAGGTGTTCAACACGACATTTTTCACTCTAGTAAGTCGGCGAATTTCCGAAAATTTGATCATTTTCAATAGATATGTGTATGTAGATTCAAAGTTTAATAAAATGGATTATTTCTAGGTCGTAAAGCTCTTATAATTTCTAACTGCATTCTTAACAGTTGTTTGTAATTTTAAATAATTAGATAATTGTTAGAGCAAATAATTTCTAAAACAGGAAAATTATTGCTTTATTATTACTCTAATTACTCTCCTAGATTATTTGAATAAAATTTACATCTAGCGGCATTTTAATATTAATAAATCATTAATAACTTTATAAGATATTGAATAATAATATTAGAAAAAAATATTTAATGGAATTTAGAATGTTTCAATTATTGATTAGTTTAAATTTATAGAGATGAGTTTGTAAGGTTGTAAAGTGACTAGTCTTCAGCTTCATCAATACTACCTTCACATTTAAATGTCGCGACTGTGGAATTTTAATAATAATAAAATAGATAATAAAATAAATTCTATTGTATTTATTTTATTGTTTCAAATATATTATAAAAAAACAAGCCAACAAATATCTACGGTCAGTTGGTCAAAGTGAATTAGAACGGGTATAAATCAAATTTTCTCAATTCATTAAAATATTACCCAATTAATAGTATTTTTACACTTTCATTTTTTCTAAGTATATTATTATTATTAGGTTTCGATTTAAGAAAAATCGTTGGATTGCACAATATACCGGTACTTTTGACCGAATTTCAGTAGCCACAAATATATGTAACACAATCGATTACTTAATAGAATTTTGAATTTTTTCCTCAATTTTGTAATTAATAATCGTTAAATTAAATATTAATAATTGTAACTACTCACCCTTTACTATCGCGTTTTCGTTTATGTTTCGCTGTACCTTTAATTGTTTTATAAAGGGTAATCATTTTTAGCACAATTCAACAAAAAATCTACGAAAATATCACAAATTTTTTTTATAAACTAAAGGCTCTTCTCACAATTAAAAATGTTTAGAAAAATTTTATCGATGAAATAATTTAAAATCTGCGCGTTTTTAAAGGCCGCATGCGATACTATAACTAACGTTTAAATATAAAGTTGTACTGCATTCATACGCGAACTGTTTTACACTGAGCTAAAACCTTATACCTAATGGGTATGTTACGATAGGTTTGTCATAATGTTTCAAGAAAGGGGCAATCCGTTGTTGGATGTGTAATCGTTACTATCCGATAATTAATTTTAACAAATTTTTTACACGAAAAAACCCACTCCAAACATTCATTTAGTCCCTGTATATTATTCATCGATTTTTCTCATCTGTTAAATTACAATAAATTGCATCATTGACGAACATATCTAATCATTTTGATAGAGTTCGAAAGTGTTTGAAATAAAATTGTTAGACGAGGTAATAAAATATCGATGGTAATAAAATTTACAATAACATTTAACAAGGGGAATGATTGAAGCCCACCCATAAATTGTTTAATAAAATTATTTTTATTTTTTTTTCTTGTTTGTCGAACAGAACTCAGCACAAATTATTGCAACAGATAAATGAAATCCAAGTTTTGAAATAATTTTTTTTTAGAAAATCAATATATTCTATTGAATAATTGGAGTGAAAAGGCTGGAATTATACAATTATTTATAAGAATGGAAATAAAAAGTGTAGACGAACTCCTACGTGTCGGATGTTTTTCAATTTTTCATATCAACAACATAATTAATAATCGTCCTGTAGTAACAATCAATTTTATATATACGTATATGTAAGAAAAAAATATTTATATCAGTGATTAATCTTGAATGAAAACAATGTAATGTTCGTTATTTATTATTAATGAAATTAGGGCTGTAAATAATGAATATTTTTACATTGTAATACAATAGATGTAGTCTAGTGAAGTAGAATATAATTATTCTAAAATATACAGAATGTCCCATTTGAGTTTTCGCTACCACAATAATCTTTTGTAATATTCAAAGGCGTAGAAAGGGGGTGGCGAGCGATGACTCCAAATGGTAATAACAAGAATACTGAATAGTGAAACGAAAACAATTTAGATTTTTTTAGAAAAGAACCATAGGTTCAAACATTTTCAAAAAATTACCATAGCTTAATATTTGACTAAACATCACTTATACTGAGTTTAAACAAAATCTGGTATATGGTTTTTGAAAAAAAAAATGTGAAAACGCTTTAAACATGATTTTTATTTTTTAGCTCGGAAACCTTATACAAAATTCTGTTTAAACTTTTTTATCACATCTAATGAAGTTATATTTAGCTTAGAAAATTCTTGGTTGATTTTGAACCTATAGTTTTCACACAAAAATAAATAGAAAAGACGAAATAACGAATTCTTTCACTAATTTGCACGTTTCAAAATTATAATTTAACAATTCCGCCATATTACTCCCTAAGTAAATAAAGTAATATGGAAATATGGCTAAAAATATATCTAAAACGAAAAATTCGTATGGCAACTCCTATTATTTAGAGAGCGAATCGAAAAATATTTTGAAGATTTGTAGGAAAGAACTAGAGAACATTTTAGCAAAAGTAGAATCTCGCAGATCATTTGGAAGTTGGTCAAACACCGTTTGTTTCTGACAATGTCGTGATTTTCAAAAACGAACTGAACATGCAAAACGAGGATCCTTCCAACATTGATTTTTTCGTCTTTCTCTATTTTATTCTGAAACAGGTGGAAATGTTTTGCATTTTTTCTAGAATGCAAAGAAGAAAAACGAAAATGATCAATGGTGGAATGATCCTCATGTCATTCTAACTGTAAGTCGTTTTGCATGTTTAGTTCGTTTTTGAAAATCGCAACCTTGTCCAAAACGAGCGTTTTTTAAGCAAATTTCAAATGAGCTACGAGATTCTAATTTTGCTTAAATGGTATCCAGATACCACCCTACACATCCTTGAAATATGGAAGTTGCCATAAGAACTTTTCGGTTTAGGTGAATCACCCGGTATATATAAAAGACGTTGTGGAGCAACCGCCATCTAACGTTTGAGAAGCGTAATTTCCGCAGGTTTATCATAAGGCAGGTTCTCCCTTAATACAATTTCATTATTAGTCATAAACTTTTCTAGCGAATTCTATTATCGAACCGTTAAACGAACAAATAGGGGAAGCTTGGGCAAGAGTAGGCATTTAGTGTTTAAATAAGTTGAACGTCCTTCCCTTAGAAAATTTGCCAGACTTTATCAATCATCAATTTCTTGGCAATTTTTGTTATTAAATCGTCCGTAATGAATTGTAAAAAAGTTATAACTTTGTCAATTTTAGTTGATTTTCGAGCCGATCTATCACATAAATCACATTTCTGCTTTTTGTTCCAGATGCGACTTGCCACACTACGGCACTGTTAATACTATAAAATTAACAAGGTTTCATTTATTTTTATGTGAACATTATTGTTGTAACGGGCGATATTTATGAGAATAATTTTGAAACAACCACTGATGATGGCTTTATAACATTTCTATAATAGTAAAACGTCATCAGTGATTCATATCGGCATCAGTATTTCGTCCTATTAAATTTTACTATTCAGATGTGTTGACTTGTATGGAAACTAAATGAATGCGTGAAAATTTTATTGAGGAACTTTACCATTGTAGTAAAGTTGTATAGAGTAATATTTCGTCGACTTAATCGGTTGACAGTTGTTAGTTTTTTCTGTAGTTTTCTTAATAAAAATTATTTAATCAGATAAGAATCAATAAATAATTTGAAATCAATTGTAAATATAAACATTATATAGAACACACCCGTTTTCAATTTTTTTTTCGGTATATGGAAATAAATATTTATAATGCACAGTCGTAAATTCGATGGAATAAATGTCTAATGGTAAACAGATCAAATAACAACAAATAAAAGGTTAATAATCTTTATTGAAAATGTACAATAAGCTACCAGATTATCATCGGCGAAATAAACGAATTTTTATCATATAACAATAGCGACAAATAAATAATATTTGATTTATCTAATCACGTATATTACAATCGGACGCATTCTTTTTTCCAACACATCTACACCACCAAAAATGTACAACAAACAATTTTCGAAATTCCACACAGTTAACACTCCATTAAACTTAATTAATTCATATTTTTCCAATCGATAAACTATACCATCAATTTAGAAAACATGTTGCGGTATATTTTGCATGAGCTAGATTTAAATAATAATCGAATTTGTGTATCCGAAAATCTGATATTTTGTTCCGCTAGAACTCCAAATTGTTTCTTTTTACTAAATACATACCGATTTCTTTAATCGTTTACATTAAAATTGTAAAAGCTGGTACATCTTTGCAATTACTGTAACATTGTAGATATTTTCTCGGTTTTTAATTATAGTTTTGATATTTTTTTGGGTAATTATTTCCGGAAAAATTTTGGTTTAATTAATTAAATATACCGTTTTGTTAAAGTAGAACGTATAATTGTGATTCAAATCGATTGTTGTAACGTCCTAGATTCTTAATTTATATAACAATTATGACCGCTTTATGGATGATTTTTATTACAAAATATTATAAATTTCAAATTCATCGATTGTTGCTCGGGTTTAGGCAACCATATATACACATGTGTATCATAGCGTCGAAATGGTGGAGGTGCCAACACAGACTTTGTATGAAGTGAATAAAACAATAGTTCAAATCAACCACCTTTATAAAATAATAATTCAATGAATCATATACATATATGATAAATAGTTAACATACAGATTTCATATTAATAAATAAATCGTATGGCAATATGGTTCATATTTGTGGACATTCAGATTCAAGCAAAATGTGAAATTAATCGAATTCTCCCTTATAGGCACTTTTAAAATTTCGAAATATATTTAAATGCATTACGACAGACTTTAGTGAAGAAAAGATTGTAATATTAACACATATAAAAGATCAAAATAGACGAGATATTGTGAAAAATCCATATAATTATGATGAAAATTTTAAATTAAGTGCATTTGCTATAAAACAAAACGTATCGGTGACTTCATCAATCTGAAAATCAACTAATTAATAATTGAAATAATTAAAGTATTTGTTGAAAATTTACAAGTTTCGATGTAGGTTTACCCATTCCATGACCAGCACGTGTTTCAATTCTTATCATTAACGGATTAGTTTGTGTCGATAATCTACCAATTTTATATTGTAATTCAGCTATAAATTTTAATGAATGTAATGGTACAACACGATCATCATGATCAGCTGTTAATAATAGTGTTGCCGGATATTGTGCACCATTTTTCGGTATATTTATATTATGTAATGGTGAATATTTATATAAATATTTAAATTGTTCTAATTCTTCTGAACAACCGTAATCCGATTTCCATGCATAACCGATTGTAAATTTATGAAAACGTAACATATCGAGAACACTAAAAAAGCAATAATATAAAATTTAAACAGGAATATTAGTTTGGACAATTACCCGACTTGACATATAGCAGCGCCGAATAATTCTGGTGTTTGATTTATACAAGCAGCCACTAATAAACCACCATTTGAACCACCTTGTATCGTTAATTTATTCGGTTTGGTATAATTGTTTTCAATTAAGTACTTTGCAGCATATTGGAAATCATCAAAACAATTTTGTTTTTTGTCAAAACGACCACCGTTATGCCAATTATCACCATATTCCCTAGGATTTTTATCGATTTTATACAATTTTTGAATAATTAAGACTTACCCTCCTCCTCTAATGTTAGCTAAAGCGTAAATACCATCAAAATTATTGATAAATACTAAGCGTGATACACCAAATGATGGTGTTAAGGTAACATTAAAACCTCCATAGCCGTAAAGTAAGCAAGGTTTTGATCCATCGTTTTTCAGATCCTAGATTCAACAAATAAAATAAATTAAAATTGGAATTATTAATAAAAATTATTGACCTTTTTACTGATGATGAACATCGGAATATCGGTGCCATCTTTACTTTTATAAAACACTTGTTTAGTTTCATATTGAGATGAATCAAAGTCTCCAACTGTAGTTTCGTGAAATAACTAGAAATTCGATTAATTAATTTTGTTTATCAGTAAAAATAACAGAAATTACTGTTTGTTTAATAGAGCCGTCATCTTCAAAAACAACTCTATAAATAATATTCGGCGTTAAAAACGAACAAAAACTATAAAACATTTCTTTATGTTTCTTTTTCCCGGATATAGCAGATATTGTACCAACATCCAGCTGAAAATCGTGTACTTTTTCACCTGTTTTTATATCGTATAAATACATAATATTTTTAACATCTTTTAGATAACAAACAACAAGATAATGATCGTTAATAACACTGGCCCAATCTAGCACGTCTTTCGGGTGTTCTTTTATCAAATCTTTCCACTCAGATTCGGCAGGATTTGTAAAATCGATCATTACAATTCTATAGTTTGAAGCATCTTTGTTTGTACGAAAATAGAACTTATCGTCGATATTTGTTATGTACTAAAAATGTTTTATTTAGATCGAATTTTAGTTTATTATAAATTATTACCTCGAAGTCGGCAACAAATTCGGTAACTACTGGTGTAAGTGTTAATTTTTCGGTAACATCACCATTTAATTTAGTAAAGTATAATAAATTATTTTTACAACCTTTTATGCTAGTTACGATTAAATAATTTCCACAATCACTAACATGCGCACCACTAAAAATTAAATTATTAATAATAAATATTGTAAAGTAAATATATGATTTACATTCTTAAATGTGGATCGTCGAATTCAACAGCAACAATATCCTGACTCTGATCGGTGCCTAATCTGTGATAATAAAGTTTTTGATTTTCGCTTGATTGTGTTTCTGAACCGTCAGCTTTACCGGTTTGTTGTAAATATGCCTAAATAGACAAGATATGTACAGTTAATTACAAAAAAATATCACAATTACCCCGTAGAAGAAGCCTTTATTGTTATGCATCCATGTCATTGGTGAATATTTAACTTTTTTCAATGTTTCCTTATAATCAGTGCCGTTATCGACGTTTTTAAATTTAATCTCAATCCAATCAGACCCGCTACTACTTAAACCGTATGCAAATGTTTTACCATCTTCTGAAAAAGCTGTGCCAGATAATGCTATTGTACCATCTTCAGATAGGGCATTTGGATCTAAAAATATTTTAGCATCACTTTTTAGATCGTTTTGCACATAAATAACCCCTTGATTTTGTAATCCTACAATTAATATAAGCTAATTATAATTTTATTGTTAAATATTAAATTAAATTTAACCTGTATTTCTGTATTGATAGTATTTATCACCATGTTTGAATGGTGTTGAAAATTTTGGATAATCCCACAGTTTTGTTACAGTATTTTTGATATCCTCTTTAAATGGACAACTATCAATATAAGGTCGTGTTATAGCATTTTGTAGATCGACGAATTTTTTCGTCTCTTCAGAATCTGGATCCTCCAACCACCGATACGGATCTTTAATCTAATTAATAATTAATTTTTATTATTTATTTTAATTTAAAAAGGAATATATAATAATTACTTCAGTTCCAAAATAATTATCAACAACAGAATCATCTCTTCTAACTTCTGGATATTTAAATGACATCCTTCTAATTAGATTTGGAAATGATATACACCTGTAAAATGTATAATGTCAACAAAAAACAACATTGAATTAGTGTAAATTTCGATTGTTTCAGTCACCTAATTCTAAAAATATTTGAAAAAATATGCATCAAAAATCTGCTTGTAATGCAGATTATACCACGAATTTAGGTTATATTGAAAGAATGGCAAGCGGGGCGTGGGGGATTATATCATATGTTCATTTACCGCGCCGTCTGTATAGCACAATTTTAACCCTTTTGGATTATACAGGGTGTATAACGCTATTTCGCATTGCAATTGGCCATAGTTTAGTTTATTTCGCCATATTTGACATTTTTCAATAGAAAGTTAGGTTAGAATATTTTAAATATTCATTGCAATCGGCCGAATCATGCTACAAGGGCCGTAGTTGGAAAACTATCCCAGGTAGTGATGTGAGTATGTAAAATACAATGGTATAATACAGTCGT
>JAZBGW010002791.1:0-10636 GCA_037464815.1 Mylabris variabilis | reverse complement strand
AAGGATATTCAATTTTTTAATTATTTATAACGATTTTTCTTAATTTTGAAGTCAAAGTTGGCTATGAAAAATTGTGAACGTACCACTGAACTGCCAACCAATTGAGCTTATGCAACATTTGAGCTTATGTATGTAGATATACAACAAATGTATTAAAAATTGTGGTACGTTCACAATTAAGTTTCCATAGCCAACTTTAACTATAATGTAAAAAATAGTATCCGTTATTAATTTTAAGTGTATTGCAACACTGTCGTCTAAAAAATTGGAAATTTGGGATATTTGGATAATTTGGACAATCTTTCGTTTTTAACAACAATGCTAAAATGGCTATAGCGGGCTTGATATATCTAAATACACATGCGAATGTACTAATAATTAGGAAAAATTAAATGTTTTCGCTATTTTTAAAAATAAAGTCATGATTGTATATATATTTGAAATCAGTAAAAAATTAGCTTTCTGATGATCCAACTTTCAAATATAGTTTGCATTTAAAAAAACACAACTTTGTATCATAACTCTGAAATTATCAAGATAATCAAAAAACAAAACACACCACTGAATTATGTTTTGAAAAGTGCCTGTAGGAGGCACTGTTGCTTTTCTTGAATCTATAATAGCATTCAATATATAAACGATTGCTGAAATGACAAAATATTCACTTTTTGCTTATTATTCAAAAACAAAAGAAGATAGCCCACTTTTGTTTACACCATTGAGATAGTCGGCAAAAAGTAGATCGGTATTGTGTCATCAGTTTTTTTCTATGTCTTCTAGTTACCGAGATATATCCTATAGTTGCATCGAATTTGATTCACCCTGTACAGTTGGTTGGCGGAAATCGCGACATTGTCGGAACAAAACGTTTTTTAACCAATTTCTCCAATTTCGCTGAAGACCCCCTACAAATCTTCAAACGATTTTACGAGGATCCTCAAATCATTTCAAGTCATTTTACGTGTACAGCTGACTGGTGAAAATATCGACTCTGCCAGAAAAAAAATCTTTTTTTGACCAACGAATTTTAAAAAATATTTTTGGAATCGCTCGCCAAATAATGAGAGTTGCTATAAGAAACTTTAAATCCGACATAAAAAATCCTGTATAACGAAATAATTTGAAAATCAAAAATTATACCTTTCAAAACTAATTTTATCCGTATCAATGTAAGTTGTAACAATTGGGGTTGTTAAACGTTGCGATATCGATTCTTCTGTTGGTAATAAAATACCAAGAGCTTCATCTGGTGTTCGCATCTGTTCTGAATAGACTTGTTGTAAATCATGATCGATTTCCATCATTGTAGCACCATCACCTATTTGTAAATTTTCACTATTATTTAAACAATTAATTAATTAAATAAATAATAACAATAACAATAATAAGCAATCTAGCAACAACTGTTAATTATAATTTTTATGTTTTATTACCGGTACGATAGAGCGTAAAAATATAACTTTTGTTGCCTTTAATTGCCGGGCAAATTTGTAGATCTATTCAATATTAATTCATAATTAAATAATAAAAGTTTAATTAGTCATACAGGTGTCCCATAAGTCACGCATTTCATCCCAAGGGGCAGATAATTATAAGACGAAAAGTCCTGTACCGTTTTGTCATCTGACGCACAAATAATTGGTTATGAATTAAATCATGTAGCCAATCAGGTGCTCTCTATAGCGATAAAAAAAGAGAAGGAAAGAGTCTTGACGGTAGGACGTGGGAAGCGGACCAGTTAGCAGGCTGGCGCAACAGCCGTTCAAACTAAAAGAGCACCTAATTTGTTAGTTAGATTAATTAATAACCTGTGCGTCAGATAACAAAATGATATAGGACTTTTCGTCTTAGAATTTCATCCCCTAACTGCCTCTTAGGAGGAAATGCGCGACTTACGGGACATCCTGTATATTAAGAAATAATCAACTTACAATGTCCTTGGAAAATATAACTACGATTGCCTCTTTGCCAACTAGTATGATCGAAACCTAATAAAGTCGTATCGATTCGTACATTTGATCCTTGTTTATAAACTTTATAAGTATCACTAGGACACATACGTGAAACCAAAGGAACTAGAATATATAATAAGATTTAGTTAAACAAGGATTTAACAGTAATAATAATAATAATAATACCCCAACTGGTAAATTCCCATTTCATTTCAACATAGAAATCGGGTGCTTCTTTTAAACGTTGCAACAATTCAGGTATACCAGCCATACGGTTTGAATAACGTTGGTAATCACGTCGTTCCAATATTAATTGTAATAATTCAGGATCACCTGTAGCTACAGCCTCTTGGACAACTATAAAATAATGATTTTAAATTAATTTGTGATTGATGTGAATGATTATTATTTGTTTGTATACCAGTCCATCCATCTGAATTCTCAAAATTCACATTAGCTTGATGATTCAATAGGACTCGTACCGATTCTAAATGACCTAATGTTACAGCCAACATTAACGGTGTACGTCCACGTACATCTTTCTTCTCTTTATCATACTATCAAATGGTGATTAATTAATCAAGTTTTTCTTTCTAATTATCTCTACTTACCTCTTGTTCTTTTAATAAAATATCTAATTGTTTATAATCATTATTCCATACAAGCCAGTGTAATGGATATTGTGATTTAATCAAATCAATTTGCACCATTTTCTATTTACTGTCTTTATGATAATTACTATTAATTTAGATGTCTATTAATTAATTGTATTGTTTATTCAATTGATTAGAAATCCATGTTTGTTTTTCGTTTGATTTTACGAAATTTTATTTTGACAAGTTTACTTGTGCTATCTATCAGACGCCATCTTTAAAATGACTCGCCCAGTCAACTGTCAAAAGTAAGGCTGGCACCACACCGTACGCGCACAACTTGAAGGTGCGTGCACAGCATTTTTGAATTTAGAAACTACAGTGAAACCTCTCTAACAAGAACGCCTCTACAATGGGAATTAATGTAATAGAGACTTCCTTTGTGGACATGCATGGACAATTTATTTATTTAAATAAAATTCCTTTTAATTCTCATGTTTATTGTAAAATTTTACAAAACTATCAAATTCTTCTTCAAAAGGGTACTACCAATGCAGCTTTATTAAAAAAGACTGGCTGTGCAGCTCTTGTTAAATATGATGACGATTAAAATGAGCCGCTTATTTCAAAATAAGTTGAAAGTTGTTCGCAATTGACTTCTCTAATATTTTGACATTTCGCATAGGATTTTTGAATTGAAAATCGTAAGCACTAGCTTCTCAATTAACGCGGTACTAATTTCACGCGAGTTTTTTTCAATTAAACCTTTATTTACACGGTCGTAAAGTTTTCATTTTATACCGGATGAGTCACCTAAAACGAAAAGTTCTTATGGCTACATCAATATTTTATTTGGCGAGCGATGTGAGAAATATTGCAAGGATTTATAGAAGAGTCCCTAGAGAACATTTTGGCGAAATTAGAACTTCGTAGCTCATTTGGAAGTTGTTTAAAAAACGCTCGTTTCTAAAGATGTTGCAATTTTCAAAAACTAACTGAACATGCAGAACGAGTTAGAATGACTCGAGGATCCTCCCAACATTATTGTTTTTCGTTTTTCTCCATTTTATTCGGAAACAGGTGGCAATGTTTAGCATTTTTTTTTAGAAAAACGACAAAAAATGTCCGGAGCGTCTTCGAGTCATTCTTAGTTATTTTACGTGTTTAACTCGTTGTTTAAAATCGTAACCTTATCCAAAATGAGCGTTTTTTGATCAACTTCCAAATGAGCTACAAGGTTCTAATTTTGCGCGTAGAACGAATCCACCTTTAACGAATACTTCGGGTAAATTGAGGGACAGGTGTAATTTATTGTTGCATTATTGTTCAAACAAATAAACAAGAATTTTCATTTCAATATGAAAGATGACTCAAAAAAACAATTGAAAAAATACGGTATTTCAACTAGATGTGTATTTCTTACGTTGTATCTTAACTTGGTTCATATTTTATTACATTTGGCATTTGTTAATGTATTTTTCAAGTGGCCGAACTAAGCTACGATACTACGTAATAAAAACACAACCAACTGCGAGGTGCAATATCGTTGAACACCCTGTAAAACGAGAAATTTGAATTTCAAAATACCAATTCATAATTCTCAAAATTGCCAGAAAAACGAACTAAAATTAGGGTCGATGTTGAATACCGCTAACTTTTTGATGTAAAATGAAAGAAACTATTTATAAAAGTTCTCCAGTCAGCTTTTTAGGGAGGTTACACTGTATTTTTACAATGAAAAATATTATTTGACAGATGGCGCTGTAATTGAAAAGATTACGAGACAATAAAACTACTTTCCAATAGATGGCTCTATTATAAATGAATAGAAGAATAATGCATTACTAATCTACGACGTACGTTGTGGACTCGTGTTTAATTATATTAAGGAATTTTGCAGGTATTACAGATGATACATATTCGATAAACAAAAATCATTCATTTTTATTAACATAATCAACATAACTATTTTGAAAATCTTGTTCAATATTATCGATTTTTTTCAACTCATAATCACCGATATTTTTCAATATTAACTCATTATTCTCATCAAGTACAGCTTCAATAACAACATTATCAACTGGATATATACAATTATTATCATTATCATTGATAAGAGGATTTGTTGTTGTTGTTGTTATATCTGTTGATATTATTGAAAAATTCCCAGCACTAATTAATTCATCATCACTCTCACTATTATTATTATTGTTATTAATATTACCATCATTATTATCAATACTAGGATTATAACGATAATAGCCCCATATCCATAATTGATTCTCCATACATTTAATATAACCGAGAACTTTTGTAAAAAAATTGACAATATTAATTTTCGGATGATTATCAATAAATTGCCATGCTTTTATCACATTCTTTTTCTGTGTACTACTTAAGTCACGCGCAAATGATTTTTTTGTTGGTGAATCGTAGATTTGTTGTAAAAATTGTTCTAAATCAATTAATTTCTCAACAATTGTTACAATTGTAATTGGTTGTTTTTGTATTTTACTTTTTGTTAGCATTAGAAAATCACGTAATTTTTTAAATGGTGCTATCACATTCTCATTAATACGATTCTCTTGACGATGTACACAAAATAATTCCGGTGTTATATTATTAATCCATTGTTGACGTATATAATCAAATAACGGTTGTAATTGATTTGTTAAATTTAAACTATTAGCTTGTTGTTCAATATTTTCTAAACCATCATTAATTGTATCAACTGGTAATAATGGTAACATCAATAACATATGATAGATATTACGTATATTCGAATCAGTTTCTAAATCTTTTGTTAGATTCATTAAACAAATCTTTTTGTATAAATTCTGTGTAAAATAGAAAACAGAACCACCAATATTTGTATTATAATAAATTTCACTTAATGCATAATACAAATTCGCTTCATAATCTGTAATTATTTCAATTGGATGTAAATCTGGTGCTAGATCATTATGTAAATAATTGAAAATCAACCGGTAGATTGCCTGTGATTTGCGATTAACTAAAGCAAACAGAATTGGATAATACTGAAAAAAAAAATACTAATCAAAAATACTGAAAATAGTATATTAAAAAACTCGTTTCAGAAATTGACAATTCCTGCACGAGACCAAGTTTAAAAAACGAGCACGCTAGCGCGAGTTTTTTAATGATCGAGTGCAGAAATTGTCAACTTCTGAAACGAGTTTTTTATACAATTTTTTCTATTTTGCGTCTATCATAGCGTTGTTAAGTCAACCAAATTAGTGCTTTAATACCTGTTAACGCACTCCTTTTGGGTATTTTAATAGATAGTATAATTTATTTTCTTAAGGTTGGCATTTTGCACATGCGTCTTTCGTATTTAATGTTTTTTCAATAAAAAAATGAACCCTTGAAATTTACTGAATTTAGCGACAGTTGGTATTAACATTTTAAAATTGTTCAATTGTTTTTTTCTTTTGAACTTCTTTACATTTATGTTCTGAAACTACCACAAATGTGAGTGGCAATAATAAATAATAAATTAAATCAAAATTTTGTATAAACAAATAAGGTACAATAAATTCTAGCGATACGTCTCATATAGTCGTTAACATTTAACGAGAATAAATAAATAAAACCAGAAAATAATTTGAGGTTATGTTGTCAATGTTGACCAAAGACATTGTATTATATAGACTGCTAATGTGAGTAAAAATTTGTAACCACCATGGACCAAAATATCTAATTCATTTCTTGAATTTGACGCACGCCAAAATCAACCAAATTGAAGGACAGATTACGATAAGTAGTTTAGTTGAAAATAGTAAGATAAACTGTCGAGGTCATCCAAAACTTGTTACTACCTATTCTAATACGAAACATAGCACATTAGCAATCTTAGTAAATATAATATCTTTGATGTTGACGTTTGTGTAGCGTCACACCAATCACATTAACTATGAAAGACGCATGCGCAGGCTGCCAAGCTTAAGAAAATAAATTATACTAGCTATAAAAATACCCAAAAAGAGTGCGTTAACAGGTATTAAAGAACTCCTTTTGTTAACTTAACACTATTATAGACGCAAAATAGAAAAAAATAATTAATTAATTTATAATTACACTATCATCAGTCCATACAAGTACTGTAACTAGTTGATATTTGAAATTCTCATTTGTATTAATCTTGAACGAAGCATCAACGTACATTATTTGGCAATTACTAAATTTTTTGATTGTTTCACAATTAGCAAATACTACAGCTTTACAATTACCATCATCTGTAACAAATCTCTCTTGATAGAATTGTTGATTAGTTTTCGTAAAATGTAATTTTTCAAAACAATCATTCTCGATTAATTCATAAAATTCATCGAAATTCTTAATTATTGGTTGTTTTAATTGAAATTTTGATGAACATATATGATTCATTATTGTTTTCAATGATAATATCTCACGTATTTTCGGTTGTTTCTTACATATATCATCATAAATTGATTTTATATTCAATAATTTATCATTGATTTTTAATTGTTTCTTTACTATATAAAAAATTATCAATAGTTTCTTATCAAAATCGGTTGGTATTTGATGATTATGTCCAATTTTAATGATAATTTCATTATTTAGTAGATTCTGTATACCAATCGATGGACAATTCGGTGTTAAACATTTCAAATTATAATAATTTGATTTTTTTAATTGAAACGAAAATAGATAATTATTAATTAAACAAAATTCTGTATCGTATAGATCTTTAATGATTTCAAAATTAAAATTACCAGCACCTATAATTGGTGTTGTTGTTATTGATTGTTCTTCTTGATTATTATCATTATTATTATTATCATCACCATTATCACTTTCAACTTCTATTATAATATTATCAGAATCTTTTATCTGATTTGATACATTCTCATCTAAGACTTTCATTAATTCCGATTGGATTTCTTCAAATCCTATTAATTTATTCCTTTTCTTTCTATTATTTGTATTATTATCATCTAAATTAATATCTAATTTACGTTTATTGATTAAATTTCGTTGTGTTTCATCATTACGTGCACAACTTTTTGCAAATTTATGAAAATCTAATAATTTATCCAAACATTTAATACAGATACGTTTCGAGAATTCATCATCTCTTGATATCTAAAAATTATCAACAATTATATTGGAACATACAGTATACAGTGAAAGCTCTATTATCAAACATTCTGTATGTGAAGTAAATGAGCACTTGATAAATATAAATACTCAAAAATGTTGAAAATTAGAGAGGTTTCACTGTACTTATACAAATGACCTACTTTAATTTGAGGTATATGAGTAGTTATAATTTGTGCTATTGTTGATTCATTACGTTCTTCAAAGATATTTGTTTGTATACATTCAGTCTCCAAGCATAATCGGCATGCTAAAAAAATTCAAATTAATTCATTTAAATTAATTTTTTTAATAGTACAAACATTTAATTTCTTTAGATGGTTCATCTTCAATATCCACAGGCGGTGGAGAATTCGCCAAATCTTCTTCATCATCATCTGAAAAATATTTATTACTTTCATTTAAAAACCATAAGTGATACAAATGAACTACTATACTTTTGTAGAAGTTATAATGAATTCGATTAATTGAATTTTTTTTAAATATTGTTTTTACAAAAAAATTCAATAATTACCATTGGTTTTATAAGTTTTGTGGAAATGCTTTAAACAAATTACACTATTTGGTAACGGTATTGTATTAATATTTAACGTTTTCAACCATTGTTGTCGTAATTTCGAATCTTTCGGTAATGGTATACCAATCGATACTTGTTTCTTACAATTCGGTACAATACAACTCATTTTATTATTAATATAATTAAAATTACAATTTTAAATAAATTCTTATTTATTATTATAACTAATGGAAATTTATTATAACTTCTAGTAGTTTAGTTGTATTGAATCAAAATGGCGACGACTACAGAGATATGGTGGTAGGGAGAATAACATATACAGGCTGTCCCGTAAGTCGCGTACTCCTTTTAATGGGCAGATAGGAATCAAATTCTAAGTTCTATATCATTTTATTATCTGACGCAGTCGTAATTAGTAATTAATTAAACTAAGTAGCCAATCAGGTGCTCTCTTAGTTTGAACGGCTAGTAAACTAGTTCGCTTCCCACGTCCCACCTTCAAGACTCTTTCTTTCTCTCTTTTATCGCTGTAGCGAACTCGTGATTAGCTACTTGATTTAATTGATAGCTGTGCGTCAAAATGGTATACGACTTTTCGTCTTAGAACTTTATCCCCTATCTGCCGTTCAAGAGTAAATGAGCGACGTACGGGACACCTGTATATACAAGGTGTACAACGCTATTTGTAGAGGCCGTGCTGTTACGTAGGATTGTAGCTTGGTTCGGCTGCTTGTTTTTTATTGAATAATATCAAATGTAATAAAATATGAACAAAGCTAAGGATGTTACGTTCTCAAAAACATAGACAATTTAAGCATAAATTTAACGCTAAAAATTGAATAATGTCAGTGTTTTTTTTTTCAAATGTTAATAGTCATAGAAACTATTATTTAATTCAATTTTTTTGTATTTAGCACTTAGCGTTGAATAAAACTACATAGTGTTTGTTTTATAAATATACCGGGTGAGTCATCTAAAACGAAAAGTTCATATGACAACTCCCACTATTTGGCGAGCGATTCGAAAAATATTCCAAGGATTTGTAGGATGGTACCTGGAGAAAGACCAGAATGACCTCCTGATAGGAAAGAAATTATAAATTAGGGATTATTGGGGAAAATTTGGAAACTTTAAAAGTCATTGTAAATGAATGTAGTTCAGAGAAGTGTAATTAGTTAAAATAAATATGAGAAAGTATATACTTTCAATTTCTACATCACTGATAGAAGCTCCTAGATTTTCATCTGATACTACAGTTCCAATATTAAACATACGTCTATCCTTACATTCCATTTCTTCAATACAAAATACATTGTCAATTTGAGAAGGACCAGAATAACCTGATGGGAAAAGTGGTATCTCAATCATTATTCTATCTTTTAAAAAGAAATATAAATATAAAATTACCAGGAACATTAAAAACTGGTAAAGATCCTCTTCTCAATCTGTTTGTCCTAGGACATTTACATAGTTCATGAAAATGGGTATCGCATACTCGACAATTAGCATATAATTTTTTTCTTTCTATTTTTTTTAATTTCATACAACCAATACGATCAAGCCAAAGTGAACAAGTCTAATTGTAAAACATTACTGTAAGTGAATTCTAATATTCTTTTATTTTTATATTTATTATTATGTCTCACCTTCGCATCCTTTATAGGGAATCGGTGTAGATTATAACCGTCTTCTATTCTTTTACCACAATTTTCCACGCAACACGTAAAACCCATAATGTCCTAATTAATGCGAAAATCAGGTAAATTTGAACGATTTGTTAATGTAGTAGAACAACTCAAACAATTAAAATTCTTAAGCCTGCAAATTCGTAGCAAAACGTGCGCTACACACGTGCGACAACAAGCCGCCAAAGTTTGTGCGCGTGTGCTATTTAATATTTTTTACCACACATGTCACATGCCGTGTGCAGCGCATTGCTCGTAATATCTGTACAAGACTTTAGAAAATTCGAACGTACAAAACTCAAATCGCAACAATAGAAAATTTTAAAGTTACGTTGCATTTACAGAATGTACAACGATATTTCAACTAACAATTGGCCATGCCTTTGATAACGTAGCATCGCAGCTTGGTTCATACGTCATTACGGTTAACATTTTCGTAAACGTATTTTTAAAAAGAAAAACAAGCAGCTCAACCAAGCTACGGTTCTACGTAACGTAAGACATGGCCAACTGTGAGGTGAAATAACGTTTTACAGCCTGTATATACAAGTATGCACCCCCCCCCTCAAAGTATTTCCACGGACACAGCGCCAGCTATACGAATGAAAAGGAAACTAATTTTAGATTTAACTTTCAATGTTTAAGGTTGTTGAGAAGAAAATTCGATTTAATGACAAGTCTTTCAAAATTTGACACTCTATTAATCCAATAACAAAGAAACTCCTGTCAAAGTTTGAAATCGATCTT
>JAZBGW010002790.1:0-10636 GCA_037464815.1 Mylabris variabilis | reverse complement strand
TCATTTTTGAAGCTAACAGAAGTTCTCGTATGTCGTATAGAATGTGGATGATGACGATTACAGCCGGGTATACCCGGTTCAGTGTGTCAGCACCCCGATCGCGCTTATTGCCGGGTCGAACCGATTCAGCGTTTCACCCGAGCGTGACGGCCCAGTTAGATTTACTCCCCAACCAAACGCGCCTAAAGAAGTTTTACTTAAAAATAGTGACAAAAATACAATGGCTTGGGGTCTGGAAACTTACATTTTGAAATAAAACTGTGTAAAATGTACATGTACAGAAATAAATCAGGGTAACTAGAATCTTAACGAAGACATTCCTTTGGGAGAATATTTTTGAATAATAAAACTTTATTGTTGAAATTTTCAAAATAAATTTCAAAGTAACATCTGTTGTGTATCGAATTCACAGAATTTGGTATATCTTCCAATTTACTACGTCTTGCTTAGGGATAGGAATCCTCTGACCTAGATTCAAGTAATAACAAATTTTTGATTTTTTTCTTGCAAAGAAATATTAATTTTTTAAAAGGAAAGTATTATTTTTGTATTTAGTTGACTATAAATTTTTAAAAGTGCGAATTTTTATTGAATATTTCGTAATTTCAAAGAGTTGACGTCAATTTCTCTTATTTTCAAAAATTGTAGAAAAGAGCTTCAACCTCCAGAAGAAAGCCTATGTGTTACCCTTCAAGTTCTTGTAAGAATTATTTGATTTTATTGATAAATGAAAGAATTATTGCTATAGACCATATTTACTCTATTACATTAATGTAGATCTGTATAGTCGACTCACAACTTTAAGAGAGTAATACAATTTTACCAACAAGGACCACCTAGAATGGCAACTCTAAGACGTGGTAGTTTAAAAATTTCAGTTTATTTTAGCAACTGCAACTCAATTACGAAATTGGCCGTTTTACACTAGATGTTGATCATTAACAGCCCTGAACAAAAGGGTCTACTACCTGTTTTGATTGATAGAATTGTAAAGTTGAAACTCAATTGTTTTTTTACTTTCTTTAAATTGTGAGTTAACTATAACATCATCCACTTATTTTAGGTAGACAAATTTGATCTATAAGATCTCCGGATTTACATAGCTTCAATATTGGAAATTTCTCCCACTTACCCTGAATGTTATTATTATTATTATTGTGGAGTGAATTATTATTTGAAACGACTAGTAATTACCAATTGACATAGTTCTGAGAACTGGATACATTAATCTGCACCAAAGAAATAGTCGGATTTGTCGAATTGGAGACTGATTTAACAGACAAATCGCTAATTTCTCTTTCCTAGTTTTTATCGAGAAAATAAAGAATTGTAGATCTGTCGATTTCAACGGACTAGATCAGGTTTCACTACGTTATTTTTTGTACTCCACAGCAGCGGTCAAAGCTTTGCTTTTTCTTCTTCCTCCATATATAAAACCATCACTAGCATCTCTATTATCGTATCTACGCTGCCAACAAGAGGATGCTTTATTTAGTTACTGCAACTGGCATTTTTGATGCACTGAACGTAATTCAACAACAATACCGCCGTGTTTTTAGGGCAAATAGAAATTCAGATGATTTTGGTGAAATTAAAGTAAGAATCTAATCGAGAGACACTATCATTACTTTATGTTTTACGAAATCTGTCTCACTTGAAAATCGATCGTTTACAAGACTTCTTCTTGCTCTGATTACATTCGTTTGTTTCAATATAACTACAAAAGTTGACTCAACACAAGCACATACACGTACTTTTAAGTATTGTTGTTTTGAAAACATAATCTTTTGAGAGCAAAGACAATTTTTCCGTTTTTATAGTTGTCGTCTATAGAAAATTAAATGACCTGATGAGATCCACACCCTTTGTGGATGCTCGTTAAAGCTTTGCTCATACTTTGAATTCTTTCTGTAATCAACATTGGAACTTTTAATATATATGTAGAAGAGACAAAGGTTGGAAAAATTCAACAGACGTTCTATTGTCATCATGATGGCAATTTTAAATTGACTTTGTTTATTCGTCAATTGCATCTTTCAATAGTGCCAACAAAATTAAATTTGAATTCTTTTTGACTTCTTTATCAATCTATCTATTTGATGTTTTTGATTTACAATTTTCATTGCAATTGGAGGCTCATGTTTTATCAACGTGTATACGTTATTATCTCACAATTAAGCTTTAGCTGTTGATTGATGTTGTTAAACATGTTTATTTACATATTGTTGTATTCATGAAAACGTAATCTATGGTTGATCTTTGTCCTCTATTATTGTTGAATATCTACATCACATACATAACTTGAATACTAGTGGATTTGTTCGTTACCATTACAATTCTATATGTTGGCAAATTCCTAGTATTCCTAGAGTTATTGTAATAGGAATATGTCGGATATTAGCAATTACACGTGGCCATAAATTGGCGGTTTATGATTGTGTTGTGTATCCATATAGGGTGAATGTTTAATTACAATATCTGAGCCAGTAAAACAATTTCGTGGATTTTTACTCGACGTAATTTGGGAGTATAGAAGCGCAAAACAGTTTGTTCTACCGGCGCATCCACCAATTTTCACACATGATAACGTTCTTATTACAAAATCTCCACTTGCTACGAACAGAAAAAAAGGAAATTCCCAACTCTGTGCAGTAATTAACTACAAAATTTTCAATTTGTACAATTCACTTTTTTAAAAGCTTTCAACAAAATTGAACATGTCTTTTATCTATAGAAAATCTTCTGATTGGTAGATGAAAATTCAAATGTAAAATTGTAGTTTTTCACATCAATATTAATTAGTTTCACATAAAGTAGATCCGTCTGTATTGATTCGTTAAAACTTCTTTCAATTGACTGCACCGTTATTGATATCGTTGATTGTAGATCGAACACAATACGTTTTATTAAAGGAATTTTAATTAATTTGAATTCAAAGGATCAACTCAATCTTTACATTATTTCTGTTTCCCGTACATTTTTTCTCTGTAAAATAGCACCGTAGTTATTCAATTAATTTTTTATTTATCAAATCCAATTTGTATACCTTTAATTAACTCGTGTTGTAATTTTAATGATTTTTATCTGGTTGTTTCTCTGATTCAACGTCAATATTTAAGAATTGTCTACCGATTCAACATTATTTTTATCATGTCTTCAAACTGTTTGCGCAATGAAAATAACGGCTAGATTTGCTTCAATATTATTAAATCAACTCTTATTGATAAGAACCGAACAATATGTCGTGTTAAAACAGTAACAAGAATGATGAATAACAGAATAACACGAATAACTAAGATTTGACAGTTTTTTGCCACGTCGATTCTTCAACGTAAAAATCTAACAACAAAACTGTTAAATTTCGTTCAAAATATGGAAAGGCAAGTTATTTGTTTTCTTATAAAACAAACTACTTCTATTTCAAATATGAATATTATATTTTTGTGGTATATATAAGAAAAAAATTGATCCTCCTATACTTTGAGAGAGAGGATGAGATTTATGAATTATTGCATCGATCACGAGAATAAACTAGAAACACAACATGGAAATATTTAGGCAGTGCATTTTGAAACTCTTCAAATTTATTAGTTTAATATTCGTTAATTACAATATTGTAGAGTTAATATAGAAGTAAAAGCGCCATTACGTGAGTCTATAGACTTGAAAATTATTGCTTTGAAACTAATTAAGACCCAACCGGTTAGTGTACCTTATTTCAAATATATTATAACGTATATAATTTATAATATTTTTTATTTTGTTTCAGGTAAACATTTGGTAGACTTGTAAATTTTAGAAATAAACCTCGTATTTTTATTGTAGTTGAAATTTCCAACAGATTTAACAAAGTCTCTTGAGTTGATTGAAACTCATTTCGTCAGCTTATTTGCAGATTTCGTAGTATAATAAAACATCATCTTAAAGCAGTTAAAAACTTGTCTTCTTTCGAGATTCTGATATCAAACAAGCTTTTTTGTCGCTTCAGTCATTAAAAGACATTTTTTTTTCAGCTTTTTCGATGCTAGTTTTAATAATCGGTCACATATTGCTTTAAAGTTTGTGTAATGAGTGTTTCTAATTCTGAAATTACCAACTTTAAAGCAAAAAAGCCCACTAAAAGTTTGGCACATTTCTTCTATATTTTTGTAAAATCGTTCAATCATCATAAAGCAACTTGAGTCTTTTCAGATAATCTATTATGAAACTTTCTATTGTTGACTTTTGTGAATTCAGTGCTAGAATCAAAGGTCTGTATGAGAGATTAGACGTCTTTATTGCAGCGTTTCAGGAACGGTTGGCTATTACCGGATAAAAACGCAACATACAGATTTAGAAGAGTTTCGATTAATAAAGAGCACAAAGAGATTACAGTCCTCTTTTAAAATTCATCTGAAATTTACCGATAGGAAAAATGTGGCAAGCAAGATTTTGAACTGAAAGTCTATTATTATCCACAAACCTACCAACAACTATCATCATCAATCCCCCTAGAAGTAAATAAAGATTAATGCAGTAGCGTTATGGCTCGAAATCCACCATATCACTTGTCAGTTGTGTTTGTCTGTGCGATAAGCAAACAATACAGAAAATATTACACACAATAGAAAGTGGTGGCTGAACATTAACATTAGATCGTTTGCTACAGAATGGGGATTTTATCTATAATTAAGATAAATGTTATAAGTTCGAAAACTAAAAAATGTGTAATTAACTATTTGTTTTACGGGTTAATTTGGTGTCGCTACATTGCGCGCACAATTTCTGTTCCTTGTTAAAATTTCACTCCGATTTTTTACAAAACGCGGCAAAATAATTCAATAAATATTGTTAACGTATAGAAGTCTAATTTGTGCTTCTCTTGGCTAAATATATTTCTTTTACACTAACCATTTGTTCAATCAACAGCCAACAATCTGAAAAGTGAAATGAGCTTACTCAATCTTTCATTAGATCTAAAAGCATTACCAATTTTACATAGAATTTGTCAGGCTTTTGTTCGTTTAATCCTTTCAGTGACTGTCAACTACAGATATTATTAATTTACCTTCGAAATAACAACGAATTTTTTCACAGTATCGTCTTTGTTGGTTTCCAAACGATTTCGATGAAACAAACAAACACAAGACGAGAGACACTATCAAAGGCAGTACAGATGTTATCAAGAGTTTCGTGGATTTTCTTCAATTCTACTTACAATAATTTAACTGAGAATCAAATAAAAGATGCACTGAATTTCCGGTGGATAATGAAAAACAATACAAGTAACAAGCCCTGTTTCCTGTCACACAAGCATTTAATCAGATGCATCTTATAGGGGTTGCGTGAAATGTTTCAAATATTTTAAAACGTTTCCTGTAATAAAACGGTTCTGTGAATCTTTCAGACTACTGTAATGTTTATTTCGACCGATTGTAATATTTTTCAGTCAAAGTCGCTCGATTTTTTATTGATTTCGTTTTGGATTACACTCCATCTACTAAGATCAGTTCCATTTTATTTCTTCTTCATATTTCTATCATTTGTTCGATTTATTCTCTTCATGTATTCGCTATGGAACGAAAACAACGAATAAATCGTCTAGACATTATATAGTAATGATAACAACAACAGAAAGGGTGGCGTGTATTGTGAGAAGAACTGAAAATGTGGGGGAGAGTATATACAAGCTTGGGTCACGCTAAAGTCACGACATGGGGGGTGTAGTTGTTTAGTATTGACCCACAACCACCCTCTATTCGAGTTTTCTTTGTTTAACAACCCCCTCTATATACTAATTATTAATTCTAATGAGCTTTATCTTTATTTTGTCTACCACTATAAGCTCTCCACATGTGTTGATTTATCGACATTAATGGCTTTTCAAACTCGTTGTTAACGAGACGCTGGTGAAAGTCAATCTTCAACAAATGCCCCATTGTGTTGGGATGTCGACGACGTATTTGATGGAGCATAAAACGATTATATTTTGTTATCATCATAAAGAATCCTTCGATAGCTTTCCAGTGAATCAATTTTTGAAGTAATTATTGGAGCGAAGAGAGTTGTAAATAATTATTACCCGATCATTAAAAAAAATTTCTACTTCCTGTACAATTCAAGGAGTTTCTCATCGTATTTAAACGCAAAGGTTTCACTACAGGAATCCTAAATGGCCGTAATTAGGGTCCTTTATCACCACCAACCCACTGAAATCCTTTCGTGTACTTGACACTACTCGGAGAATTCCGTTAATCATCTTTCTCACTACCGTTGATAAATCGTCTGATATGTTTTGTATAATTATTTTGTTTAATTTAATACAGCGTTCTTGTGTGGTGTATGTCGTCGTTTGGTTTACCCCACAATTTCTCTATAATAACAGCAACAGTAACACAACTATTATTACAAACACCGCCAACAACAACAACAACAAAATTCCAACATTATATAGTCTGGTTTAATTAAGCTTTTTGTACATGTAGTGACTGAAATTATATTTAGATGGTGACAGATTGGTGTTCATTTTATATAAGACGACTAGCTCCATTGACTTATAGTTTCTTTTCAGACGAAATTGTGAGAGGTGGTTCGATGAATAGCTATATAGGTGACACATCAATTGTATTATGTAGAAAAAAGACCATCTGTTCATTTCCCACATAAAATTTTCTAGTCCTAAAGAATGTTGCTGTTTTATTCGATAAAAGGGCCGATTCTGTAAAGTTTCTGTTAATTTTAACAGCATGTTATAAATTAAACGCCCATTAAAAAAACCCAATATGCTGTTCTGTAAGTCACACTAATGTTAAAATTTCAAGGGGAAGCTGGAGTCTGGACTCTATTCGATTACTGAAAAAGTAGCTTGTTTTTCGAGATATTCAAACGCTGTAACTAGCGTTAAATTGAGCGTTTCACGGTGCATCCGAAGGAGTTTTTTTATTTTGGAAAATTTTTACTAAGTTTTAAAGTGCAGAGGAAAATGTTGGATCATGTTAAAAAAATTAAAATCGTGCAGTTCCTACAATTTTAAAGGTAAAAAATCTTGCAGCAGCTTGCTTGAAAGCTTATTCATGGACAAACGGTAAATAGATTCCAAGAAATCCAATTTTGGAAAATCGAAAAAATTAGAAAATGTTCTTTAATTATTTTTTTTGAATAACTTTTTTGATTATCCGAAATTGGATTTTTCTAAAACCATCTGCCCTGCGCTCTTAAATAAGCTTTCAAACAAGCTGCTGTACGATTTTTTATCTTTAAAATTGTAGAAATTGCGTGATTTAAATTTTTTTAACATGCTCCACTATTTTCCCCTGCACTTTGGAATTAATTTGATAAAAAAAATTCCAAAACAGAAAACTCCTTCGAGTGCACCGAAAACGCCCAATTCAATGCTGGTTACAACGCTTACATATCTCAGAAAACAAGCGAAAAATCGCTGATTTAAGAGAAATGAAAAATTGTCACTTTTTCAGACATTGAATAGAGACCGGACTCCAGCATTCTTTTAATATGACCTGTTAAAGGCCCTACACACTATCCGACCAACAATCGGTCCAACCAAAACCAAATTGCTTCTACGCCACCAGACCCGATTTGTGACATGTGTTGATGAAGTTGTCTCTAGAGTGAAATCCAAAAGATTTTTTTCTGATGTACTCATCTTGAATTGTAAATTAAAACAGGTTCAAAAGCAACAAACGAAGCTACAGTAACAACGAAACTGACCTTTATAACCTTTGTTTTCTGTTTTTCCCGCACTTTCTGTGTTGCCAAGATCTGGTGAGAACGTACTTACCAACCACAAGTATCAGAATTTTTACATAATTTTTAGTGAGAAACGGCGTTGTTGCCAGTTTGAAAAATTGATACTGGATCCGATAGCCATCCACACTATCCTACCCGACACGAGATCCGATCTAGTCGGACAGTTGGGAGATCCGACATGTACGTGACTTTAATGTAAACAAATTCAACACCCAACAAGCCTCTACATTATCTGATACCGACTTGGCACCCGATTTTTCATCCGGCCGCCAGACAAAATCGGATAATCTGTAGGGTCTTTTATCCAAAATGACTGCTGTTTTTGATTTTTATCCCAATAGAAGGCTGAAATAAGAAAAAAGGAACTCATTTGTTATTATATTTATTATCAGGGCTTCAAACTTTTTTGTGACGGTTTTGGTTCCAAATCAATTAAAACAAAATTATAGGTTCAGTACTAGTTTTCATTACTGTAAAAGCAACGGTTTCTTCGGTTGTCGGTCTTCGTTTCAGTTCAAAATGATAATTGTCAAATTTTTAAATTTTACTCTAAAGGGTACAATTCTTAAAAGCCATTTACAGGGTAAATATTTCAAATGAAGAAAGATCTTCGAAGAAGAACCTAACTTTTATTTTGTAATTTTCTATTAGCCAAACAATTTTCATGGCCACGTGTTTTACCATGAGGTAGAAAATTGTAAAAAATGGCATCTTATCAAAAGTCTCGGCTGACACCTTTTGATGGCTCTAGAGAATCTATATCATTTAGTTTCTAAAACACTAAGAAATATTAAGCCGTTCCAGAGATATTGGAAAAAACTAATTTTGCAGGGGAACTTCAACCCCAATATCTCCAATTTGAGTATGGGCAAGAACGACAAAATACGTAAATCGAATGAATTAGCTATATACCAAAAATAACTGAAATCACGAATTTCAATGCAATTCCGGATTAGGGAGGAAAAAATAGAAGAAAAGAAAGAAAAAGAGAAAAAGGTCATGTTAGGTGGTATGCTTGAACTGAAAACAAAAACTTTGGATTTTGTTTCAGACAAAATTTTATTTTCTTCCGGTTTTTGGCTTTCGGTTCAGTTCTGGTTCAAAGCCCTGTTTATAATAATCCTAACAAAAACTTAAGAAACACATATAATTTTAATTATTTATAATTGTAAACGAGTTATGAGAATAACTCATTGAAGAATACGAAATGCAGCTAACCCATCTGACTTACCAAAAATAACCGTTATCAAATTATTTCGCTTTAGCAAGAAATACTGTCAGAGTAACATTAATAAAAATAAAAACTTTCTTTTGTTCATCTACAATTATAAAAAACAGATCTTAGAAATATTTTCAATTCATAAAAGCCCCTTTATATTGTCCGAGTTTTGTATCCGATTTTTCTATTCGATTTTATATCCGAATTTATCCCGGATCCTAGATATTTTCACCTTTACATTATCCGAGTTAGTTGCATGTTCACGCAGGCGCTAACATTTAAAAATCGTAGGTATCGTAGACAAGTTGATATTAAATTACAGCAAACAATCACACCACCGCCATACTTTTTTCTTGCGAATAATTATCAAAACAATATGCTGCGCATGACACTTTTTGGCAAATCGGACGAAAACTGGGATGGAATTAGAAATCGTTCTGTTCTGAAAAAGTTGGATGAAAATCTCGGACGTGGGAACTTGGGTAAGAAATTGAATGGTGTAAAGGCACGAATTTGTCGTTTTACTTGCTCGAAACAAAAAATCGGATGTAAACTCGGATAATGTAAAGTGAACTTAAGAATTATTCCAGTTACTGCTATACGGTCAATTTCCAAGGGCGAATACCCCCAAAAACTAAACGTTCACAGGAGAGAAACAACTACATTGAAATATATAATCTTATTAATAACAACTGTAAACGTTGCTGTTTTTAACAGGGGTTGTTAAAAACTTAATCATGACAGCTATGTTAAAATTGAGATTACAGAATGCGATTTTCCGTTAACATTTTAACAATGGTGTTATAGTTTTAACTTAAACAGGCTGTTTAAGTTTAACAGCAAAGTTACAGAATCGGTCCCAAAGTCTATCTAATAATCAACTTGAACGTTGACACTCTTACTTTAATCAGTTTAGAGTGTATCACAATATTGAGTGTAGTCCTATTATCAGAATCCGAGATTTAGGAACTGTTGGAAATCATTTCACAATTCCTACTCAACTATTTAGAGTACCTCTATAACTCGATTACAAAAACACTTTTACCAATTTTGATCGAATATTCCTATTCTTGAGAGTATGCAGGAAACAAATATTTAAAAAATTGCATATCTTGTAAAAGTTTTGATATTAAACAGTGGAGAAACTGCAAAGACAAGACTCTTGCCTTTTTATTACTCAATACTTGCTAAAAGCATACGGAAAATAAAGTTTTAATTTCGCGTTATAAAACTACGTGTCTTCTACATCCTTTTACCAGCATTGTTAAAAAGTTCTTTAGCATTACGGCAAACAAGAATTTCATCTTCTTTACCCTTTTGTTAGTTTTACAAAGATTGTAAGTATATGGGAAAAAGCTCAAATTCGCAACTGATACTCAGCGGCATCCCTATGAATTGAGCCGCCTATGTGCAAAGGACAATTTGGATGCCCCCCCATTTTTTGTTGAAACAAAGAAACTTTATAGAAAATTTATGGGCAACAAACATATCGTACAAAAATCACTTATACCTGTAATTATACACTTAAGGCTGCGCTCCAGTATTTTTTGTGAATATGGGGAATGTTTGACACACGATTTCTCGCTTGTTTTTTAAATTGTAGAAACGCACGATTGCATTATGGCAAGAGCCTTTCAAGGTGCAGGAGAAGGACAATTCTGTTTTGGAAAA
>JAZBGW010002789.1:0-10638 GCA_037464815.1 Mylabris variabilis | reverse complement strand
TTTCACACACTTGCTGTTCGAATAATCGAATGGGACCAAAGGGATAAAAAATGATGAGAAATGCTTTTGATCTTATAAAAAATATTAAATAGAACCGGAGTTATAAGGGTGGAAATTTAAAAAAACTCTTATAAAAACAAAACTATAGTCGTTGCCAAATAACTTTGATCTTCAAAGACTAAGTGAACTGATAATTATCATTTAAAATAAATCCGACATTATAAATTTAAGCAGTTAGACAAAGATGCCATTGTCTTGAGATAAAGATTTATGGATCCCTACACGTTAAGCGGACATTCTTTTTTAATATATAGCACAGGACAAAGATAGGTAAGCGTTCTCTTGTCGCTTTCTCCGTAGTTGTAAAAATGAACACGGGAGTAGGTTTGATTTATATTTGTCAAAGAATTGAAGTTATTTGGCGACGACTATATCAACCTAAGGTCAACGAAACCAATGGCGATTTAATGAGAACAATAAAGTAGAAAGTACCTGTTTTGAGACTTTTGGGGAAAAATTATGTTTAGGGGGTGAACACCCTTCAAGTATATCTACATTGACCATCAAGAAAACATCAATATTTTGATGAGCTTTCGTTTTAATTGGTGCAAAATGACGTTTTTATACATTTTTATCAGTTAGATCATAATAATAGTAGGTATTATGGTTTTTCACAAGACAAGTGGTTAGTTGGCTAGCAATGCGAAAAATATTTCAAAAAGTAGTAGGGTAGTTCTTGGGGTACATTTTAGCAGAATTAGAACCTCGTAGGTCATTTGAAAGTCGGTCCAAAAACACTAGTTTCAAAAGATGTTGCGATTTTAAAAAACGATCTGCATGTGTATAATGACTTGAAATTTGAAAGTAAACCAAGATCGAAACTGTCGTTTTTATAAGGTAGGTAACTAGAAATTTCGACCTCGGGTGGGTTACTTGTTAGTTGATAGAGAAAAGCGAAAAAACAAACAGTTACAAAAGTCTTCGAGTCATTTTTAATCATTTTACGTGTATAGTTGGTTTTTGAAAATCGTGATATTATCGAAAACGATCGGTTTTTAACCTTACAAATGAGCTGCGAGGTTCTAATTTTGATAAAACTGTTCTCTAGGGTCTACCCTATTAAGTCGTGACGTATTTTTCCAATCGTTCGCCAACGAGTTGCCATAAGAATTTAGGTAAGTATTCTTGGATGAATATTATTATTATTATTATTAAAAATAATAATAATAATAATAAGCTACTATTATTATGTCCTAACTGCTAAAAATGTATAAAAAAGGCATTCTTCATGAATGAAAACAAAAGCTAATAAAAATATTGATTAATAAGAAATAATATTGATGTTCTCTTGGTGGTTAATGCCCTACGTTGCAGCTCCAAATGTACCAAATTCGTATGGAACTCCTATTAGTTGGTGGGACATTTGAAAAATATTTCAGGGGTTTGTAAGGGGATAGCTGGAGATCATTTTAATAAAATTAGAAGCTTGTGGCTCATTTAGAAGTCGGTCAAAAAACGATCGTTTTGCACAATGTCGGGATTTTCAAAAATGAGCCAAAACTATTAAGAATGTCTCGTAGACCCTCCCAACAGTAATTTTTTCGATTTTCTCCATTGCATTCTAAAAAAAAACCGAAACACTTTCTCCCGTTCTAGAATAAAACGAAAAAATCAATGTTGGGAGGATTCTCGAGTCATTCTAACAATAGGTTGTTTAACGTGTATAACTCGTTTCTGAATATCGCGACATCGTCAAAAACGAGCGTTTTTGAACCAACTTTCAAATGAGCTACAAGGTTATAATTTTACTAAAAAATCCCATATTATCAAGTATTTCTTTCTTGTTCCCTCTCTTTGAATCGCTATTGGTTTCGTTGAAATTCAATTGATAGTTTTGGTTTTATAAGAGTTTTGTAGATTTCAACCCTTATAACTCCTGTTCTATTTAATATTTTACTACAAGACCAAAAGCATTCGTCATCGTTTTTCACCCCGAACATAATGTTCAAGCCTAAGCTTTGAGGTGTGAATTTACCCCTAGATAAGTTTTTTCACAGATTAAAAAAAACACGCATCTCTTAGATTTCAATGAAGAACAACATATCTGAGATTCATCGGAATCGGAGAAGGCACCGTGGGAATGTTTGTTTGTAAGTTGATTCAAATTTTTTTGCTTAGAATTCAAGCTTTCTCTTCCAAATAAAACCAATTTTTTTTTACAATCCGATGTATTTGATGAAGAACCATCTTCACATTTAATAAAATCAACCTTTTTGGCAAATTTAATTGGTCTTATTGACGCCTTTTTCACAAAAATGATTATGACTGGATGGATTGGTTTCTCAGATGCTGCAATACTTTAATTGTAAGAATTTTCTGTTTCTTATTTGTTTAGCGTTAAAGAAGCAGCATTGTTCTTCTTTTAATCTTTTCTTCAAATGAAGAATAAAGAAAATTTCGTGTTTTTTTTCCCGATAAGTATCATGTTTGGGCTCTTTATTGCTTTCTCAATGTTCCGGCTGGGGCGGTTTAGATTATTAACCAAACCAAATGTACCACTCCAAGCTTTTTGAACAATGGATGAGACTTGCTGTATCTTTGCGTTATTTTTAGACTTTTCAATAATTTATTTTTATCCCATTCGCCAATTAGTTATTACAATACACAAAAACTTCTAAACTGTTGTCTAATGATTCTTAGAAGAGTTAATTTCTTGGTTTATATTTAAAAAAATAAGCCTTTAACTTCGGAAAATGCTGCTTTAAACGATACGAGATTTACCTTTTACAGCCACATTTAATGAAATTCTAACGATTTTTAAACCATTAAAGACTGAACTTGATGCTAATAATTACCTACACTTTAAGTTGTATTTTTATAAAAACAACCATAATTAGAATTTCTTGCACGTGGAACAAATTACAGAGGAAATATCTTTAGTGTTTTTTTTTAGAACAAAAATGCATAAATTCGATTCTTCATACTATTTATTTAGTGAATGGGTTATCTAACCAAATAATTTGTAAAGTCCCAATTTCGAGTATCTTTGGAAAACATACTTTCTTTAAAGAGTAATTCATTAGACAACATTTTTTTGTTATTCGAGGATAAAAGAAAATAAATCGGAATTGAAGTAGTTGTTGTTCTTCTTCAAACTTCCATTTATCCCTTATCACCATAAAAAATTCTTTCTGATATTATAACAATAAAGCATTTAATTACCTTCATCAAATTCGATATTGATTATAATACGAATTTAATTCAACGAGGACGTTTAATTCATGCGAATCGAAACTTTCTCCTAAATGTATTGCACAATCAAAATTGATCCACCTACAAATTCCAATACAAATTTCTATAAATTTTTGTTTTCGAATAAAAAACAATACGCCAATATGTTAAAACACGTGTTGAATTTTCCTAATTCAACGCAATTTATTCATAATAATATTGATATGTAATAATTTGACGCCAGGATATTTCGATAATTATCAGAAATACAATACTCTTTTTGACTAGAAATAGTTCCGTTCTAATGCAGACTTATTTATCGGAAAAATAAGCGTAAATTATAATTACGATAGTACCATCTATTTCCTAACACCAAAATATCTATAGAGAATTGTAATTGTAAACGATTATTTTCGAAAAAATACCAAGAAATAACGCGATAACAATTGACGAAAATTTATAGCCATCAAATCTAAACCGCAACATATTACGCCTTGTCTACCATCGTTTTATTGCTATTAACGTTATGATAATACGTGAAAACCACAATTATTCATTGCTACAATCGACAAACTTTCTTGATATGATTTATTTCCTCAATTTCCTACTTATTTATTCCAATATGTTCGAAAGAAAAATCACCTGTTCTTATTCGTTTTGAGAATATCCCACAACAGGTTCCCATAATCTAACGGAGATCGTATTGAATTTTACAAAGAAAAAATCAAGCCAATTACCTAAAAATTAATATCAACACTTTCTACAAGTCGGATAAAATTAGAAAATTCCTAAGCCAATTAATTTTTCTAATTAATAGAATTGTATTTAATTAAAAAATACTGACCAAGCTTTCAGCATCGTTCATTTTTTCCTCGGCATTGTGGCTCCTGAAGCTTCCAGTGGAATCGAGATCTACCTTCGTTTCAGCAATTCTTACACCGTCTAATCATTACACGTCCATTTAATATTAATTTCTAACTAATTCGAAATCTCTAAATTCGATTAAATTAAACTGATGTGAGATGAGGTGAAAAAACAATAAACATCTGTCAAAATCCTCTTAACACATGTAACTTGATTTGTTGATAAACGGATCTTTTCAAAATATTTACAAAAAAGTCGCGTTTTATTATTGATAAGATTTTAAATAATCGACCAAAAAAAAAGAAATAACTCTTATCAAGGTTGATAGTCTTTTGATAAGAGAAATTCGCGATTTTTTTAATTCAATAATACACATAGACACACGGCTTTCACCTACACAACAAAACGTGACGTCATTTTTAAATACTTTTTGTCAGAAAATTTTTGAGGTTGACACTTTACTCCACAGTTGCCATATTGTGTTTAAATTCAAATCAATTAATATTGTAAATATTTACAAAATAAATTCATAGGTAATTAATAATTACAAGCATTGTTTATTATTTAAATTGTTTGTTTTTAAAAAAAAAAACGCCAGTAATTTATCAATTTTATCGTAAAACACTAATTTGTGGATTATTGACGTCAAGTCTACAAATTTATCACCAAATTTACTGATTTACTAATTTGAATTTTAAAAATTATATAATTTCCGCAGTCGTCATTTTCGTCTGTATAATTAAGAAAAATTAGCAATAATTTTCAATGCATACACTATATAATAATATTTTTGTGTCGCGACTTAAACTGGTTGTTATTAAAAGATAATTTAATTTTTAAACATTTGTGATAAATGTTACTTTATTATCATTTTATAACACGTGTCTTGTGATTTGTTTTGTTTTATTGCGTGTTAAAATAATAAAAATTGGAAATTTTTTTTTCTGTTTAAATTGCGCGCTCTTGTTACAATTGACAGTAGAATATACTAATCTATTTATAGCTCTCTGAATTATTTCATGTTTTCAAAATATTCAAACTTTTTGATTCAAACTTATTTGAGATTGCTTGTAATCTCTCTGTTATAAATTATAAATTATAAGTGACGACTGACGACTGAAGATTATATCACGTTAAATTAATTGATTAAATTTATTTCTGGGGACCAAGACCTGCTTGATTTTTCAGCTCAACGCTATTTAAGAGGCTTGAAACAATGTAAGAAGCAAACTTTCGAGAAAATGTCAGTTTTAGTCGCATTGACGCTAGTTACCACCGTATGAATATGAAATGAAATATCTGTTATTTCTATCTTTATTTTTACTGCCATAAGTGTCATAGGCGTCATAGCCATAAGTCATAAGTTATAATGTATGACGGTTGAACCACGCAATATGAGTAAAATAGAGATGGAAATACTATAGCTATGTCTTTTAGTGCGATGGTAACTAGCGCCAATGTGGCAAAAATTTAAGTTTTCTTGAAAACAGCAATGGACCTCATTAGTGTGACGTATTCTTCTCTCTTCAAGAAATCCTAATTAAAATTAGAATCGACTTTATTTACTAGTTACATAAGGTTTACTGAAAACTTTGCTTCAATTTTGTGAAGGAATGATTAGTAAATAAGGACTCAAAAGTTTTTTTTTTACAAAATAGTACTATAATATTAAGAATTCTGTAGTCATATATATTTCAATTTTTACCTTTCTCTGAATGTGTACAATAATTTAATATATTAGATAGCGCAGAAATATTTAAATAAACTATTATGTATATAAAGTACCATTTAAATTCTTAAATACCTGCAGGATTCAAATTATTAGCTGTTTAAATATTGTATGACCCTTAAGGGTTACAGTTTATGACTTTTAATCAAATATCCCCCGTCGTTGTGACGACACCATTAATGACGCCATTCGCATCAAATGCACAGACCTATTAAACAGCGTTGAGATGAAAAATCAAGCAGACTTTTCTGGGAACTTTTTTTGATAGCGCTACAATTAGTTATCTTGTTTTTGTACTGTCAGAAATGTCAAAAGCGAATAAGAACAATAACATAACCTAAGTTTTCTAACCTATTTTTTGCACAATTTATTATATTTTTTTTTTGTTGAAAATACGTGTAAAATAATAAAAAAGAAATTTTATTTAGTGGCATAAAATACGAATATTTGTAATATTTATTATAATTTTGATATTTTCAGTCATTAATTTGAAGGTGATGAATTAAATTGTTCGTAATAGCAGATTTATTATAATAAATTTCCAATAATACTTGCATTAGAATACCGTCTATATCCTAAAGATTATCTACCAACACTTACAATTAAATTTGAAAATAATGATATTACTCCCATTCTACAATTCTAAAAATCTATTTTTTATTGTTCCAGTTTTATGGAAGCTTCCACAAGAATGAAAGAATAAATCGTAAAGATTTAAACGAATAGTTCAACAAAAAGCACCAAATTACACTGGTATCATTTGAATTTTAGCCATAAACCTTTTATATAATTCAAGTTACAAATAAGATTTCAAATTAAAATGTCATGTAATCGATTAATTAATGTTTTAAATTTTCGTATGTCGTAATAATTATCGTTAAAATTCGATCTTATTGCAGTTGGATTTGTTCGGTTAAACAATCGGCAATTAAAATAGTTTAACATCCTTTATTGGAAAGTTGGAGGTAATATTCGTAATAAAGAGCAATAATGTTAACGAGTATCGACAATTTAACGTTGTTTTTATCGTTTTACAGTACTCCACAATTCTTACAGTAGATGTAATTTTTTTTATTAAAAAGTGGAGTAATATTCCCGATCTTAGAGATCCGCGCCATCTGTGCTGTATTAGAAACTACCCCCTGAAAGCTTGCTGTATTTATTGTTTGATCAGTACTGCCATCAATTTCGTATAATTCAACTATATAAACAAAAATTCCTTTGTGGAAGGAATCAGGGTGAAAAAAAAACACGAGGAATTCTCTCATAGTTTCCTTCCATATTAAAACATAATTAACTGACTTCCTAATTTCATTCTTCTTGTTTAGTCTAAAAGAAATTCTTGAAATACTTTCATGTTCAAATAGACAAAGATGTTTTTGATCGGTGAATTTTTCCGTCTGTTGAAAGGAAATTCCTTTATTTTCACCCATCCACGACAAATTCCCATCTTCTTGTTCTCCTCCTCCTTCTCCTCTTTGTATTGTGTAGTATAGTCATATTACTCTTCTATTTCCTTGTATATTTTCTTCTTATCTCCATTTACACCCGAGGCCTTTTGTGTTAACAATTCAATTCGAACAGAAGGACAAGCTATATTCGCTTCTTCCCCGTTTTCCACTACCATAAGTATTCCATTTGTCACATAATATTTAACAATAACGTGTTTATATTTTCAATTATACAACAATAGAAATTATAATCGTGTGATTTATGTTAAAAATATGCGGATTATTTTCAGTTTAACGATCGCATATAAAACGTTTCTCCCTTCTATATATATCTATCTATCAAATATTTTCCATTCGATTTAATTCGAATGAATCTAATCGAATTGTATTCAAAGATTTGTATTATACCTATTGGAATTGATTCCTGCAAATTCTTAATCTATTTTTAACGCTAAACTTAGCGAAATTTAGCAGTCATTTCCTGTTTCTTTCATTTAGTTGTTGATGACGTTAGCAAAAAATATATAAACATCATTTTCGTTTAATGGCGACCAGTAAACTTAACAGGAAGTTTGGAAGTAACAGGATGTACGGCACTCTAGAAGACAGGACGCAGCAATACCATTCTTTGGTTTCCTGCTACAATTCCTGTTTAGTCCAACGTGTACAGGGTGATTTATAAAAGTCGCCATTTATTGAAAACGCTAGTTTTAAAGGTTCGTTTTCGTCTTAATTTAGCATACCCGTTGTATAATAGATCGGCGTTTTAATTGTTGAACAGCTGAAAGAAACTGTTTTTTCCGTTCAATATTTCCTGTGTTTATTGCAAAGAAAGAGTGAGTGTTTTTAACAAACAGTGATTTTTATCCTTGCAACGATATTTATCAATGTCGGACAATAACACGTAAACATTGCTACGATTACTTTCAACTAAATGAAACTTGAAAGTTGCAATTTCCAAACAAGATGTGAATAGTTAAAGTGAATTGCTTATTTCTCTTTAGTCAAAGTTAAAAGTGATTCATCCTTATAGTAGAGTAGTTGATTTAGATTTATCGTCATTGTTATTTCTTTAAAACATGTTTAAATTCAAGTATTTCGTATGTGTTTTTTTTGTGTGTCGGCTACGCATCTCTGGAGATTTGTTCCTGGTTCTGGTATCAAGCGATAAAACTCTAAAGTTCGCCTTTAGACCTTATTCTTCTCTTTTTTTCCCCGTATATACATTCGCCTCGTACAGATATAAATATCGCTTCTATACGTGTTGAGTTTTGTATAGCTCTTTGATTCACTGCTACAGATCAGTTTTGTGTGGTTAGATTAGTGGTGATTTGTTGGTGATTCAGTAGATACGAATTACTGGAATCTGTGTTGTAAAGTTTAAATTTGAAAAAAGCAAACTTATTTATACAAATACATATAGTGGATAGACGCGGGTATATTAGGTGTAGTAGCTTTTAAACCCGTTAATTTCTCATACATATTCAAGGCGTTGTGGTTGTAACCATGGTTTACATCTGCTTTTACTATGTCGTACAGAATCATGTTTCAATTTTAACATAAACTCGAGGAAAGATTAAAATTTTACATTAGGGGTAGCTTAGGCAACAGTATAGTGGTGGAAATAAAATAGTGAATCTTATAAGAAAAGTCAAATTACTTTACGGTTGGGACACACAAAGGAAACTATAAACTGTAAAATCTATGAATAGTGTAGGTGTGAAACTACCTGATTTTAAAGAAACATTGGCTGCCTTTATATAAACTGTAAATGATTTGCTTCTATTGAAAGAATTTACAGTGAACAATTTCCTTTATGTGCCGCAAGCAATTTGACTTTTCTGATAAGATTCACTATTTTGTTTCCACGACTATATGTAGTGGTCTTTTCAGCATTGGTAGTGGTGCTTAAGAGCAAGAGTGTGTGGAAAGGTAGGAAATATGTATATAATAAAATTTACAAAGTTTCGAGTTAATGCATGTTGTGCAACGGTAGATATCTACATTTGAAAAAAAAATCAGTATGCTGGATGTAATTTTTAGCCGTAAGAAAAAGATGATTCTATTCAATTGAAAGACTTGTTTAACATAAGCTTTAATTTGGGAGCATGTTTACAGTATAGAATATATTTTTTTCTATGATTTATACAGGATGGTGAATATTCCGATGCCCACCATTGGTATCTCAAAAACTATAAGAGTTACAGAATCGTTCCAATGACATAGAAATTTGCTCTTAAATTTTCTGTCAAGAGAAGTTGAATATCTTGATCCATTCCTGATTTTCTTTCATTTATGGTAATTTAATGAAATTTTGTACGGGGATATCATTGATCACTGTCAATTGAATTACGTTTGCGCAATTTTTCTAGCACTTCTAAATTTTGAGCAATAATGATCAACTTTTGTTTTCCATATGGCCGCCATATTGGATTCTTACATTATTGGATGGAGAAAAAATTTTCATTTAGACTGTTTAAGTATTTAAGTTGAGCTTATATTTCAGGAAAAACCAAAGATTCAAGTATCAGTAGAAATGATTTTTGCAGAGCAGTAGGCTATGGAATGTGGCAAAAAATGATTAGAAGGCTATTTTTGTGATGGTAGGGGTGGTCGGAGAAGTTTGTCGATTCGGCGTGCGAAAATAGTTGATTTTCAAACAATGATTACTCGCTTGTTTTTTAAGATAACCTTAAAAATTGACATGCGTTGGATAGAGTATTTCAAGGTGCATGCTCTAAAGCTTTCTGTTTTAAAAATTATATCATAAAATTCTGAATAGCAAAGAAAACTCTTGGACCCTGCTTATTCGTAGATTTTCCTTCATAACTGACTAAAACTTAGCCAATATTATCGATTTTCAATAATTAACAAGGGATTTACATAGCAAATTGAAAGAACTTTCCAAATATTTAAGAATTTTCCCGATATATTTGTTAGTTTTCCGATAACTGAAGAAAATTAAAAAAAAATCCAAACGTGATGCCATGCATAATTTTCAAAATATAAAATCATACTTTCGGATTTAGAAAAGTAATGTGAAAGCTGAGGACATGAAGCTTATCACTTAAAGTCCACTTTTGAAAATTAAATGAGTTTCACGGAAAATTTAAACCTTTTCACCTATTAATTGCAAATATAAAATTAATTAATTTGCCTCGTGATTGGTGTGAAAATATCGGAAATTTCATCTACTTTATGACCAAACTAGCTGTTGCCCACGGCTTTGCTCGCGTAGAGGAAGATTGTAAATACGTTAAATTACGTTAATTTAGGACTTCTTTGTACGGCACTTGTTCCAGCGTTTTTGAAAATCACCCTCTTAAGTGGGCGAAATGGGAAACGAAAGTTTGTATGGAAGCC
>JAZBGW010002788.1:0-10643 GCA_037464815.1 Mylabris variabilis | reverse complement strand
GGTTCAACATTTTAAAATACATTAGTCATTTTTATAGTAGTGCATCATCCCTGCACCACATATCGCCACCGCCGACTTGTGAATATAATGTACTGTAACGTAAACACAAAACCTTTCACTACATCGAGCTTTGCAGTCATATATTGCAGTCTAACCAATGATTTGTGGCTCTACTTTTCACTATTCCGGGGCCTTTTTATTGTGTGTGTGTGTGTGTGTGTGTATTTCGCCTCAGCCCAACTTTTTGCGGCCTGTCATGTTATTTCCCAGGTTAAATGTGTTGCGATATAGCCGAATTTCTAACGAAAAACTTGTTTGTTCAGATTAAACAAAACCTGAATTGTATACAACACGCAGTTATATACGCTATATTGTTTGTTTTGTATTCCGAATCTAATCAAATAAAACTCAACTATAGCGTAATTTTTAAATAGATTCGTAATTTAGTGTACTCTTCGAAGAAAATACTGCCCGGTCGTTCTATCGAGGCGAAAGTCTTGGATGCGCACTAGCAAAATTAGGACAGCAGGACCGCCTCTAGAATTGTTTTGGAATATCTCCTAGGCGTAGAAGTATTTGTATGTACACACAGTTTCAAAAAAAGGTGGACAAGTCTTGAGCGAGAAATATCACATTTTCGGTTAGTGTGAGTCAGGGTGATTCCCTCGTAGGGGTAAGAAGGTGGGTAGGTGGCAGATGTTAGAACGAGTTTGGACAATGCTAAGTTTGTAGAAGCACCATTTTAACAGAAAATATTTATAATTTAGTGGCACCAGAAATGTTAGTAACCCCACCCCTTGAATATCTTTCTTACGAAATTGTGCCCTATTAAAATTCTGTTACATTGTCAGGACCACCCTCAAAAGCCTGTTTTACACAGCCGCACAGAAACTGTCCACTTATTTATGAAACCGTGTGTACACTCAATTGCACAAAAAGGAGACCACTTTTGGTACGGCTGTGTAAAACCGGCTTTCGGCGGCGGTCGTCTCAATATAAGAGACTTCTAACAGGTCAGGATTTGAAAAGAGAGTCGTCTAATCAGAACAAGGTAGGGGTGGAGTTATTGTTACTTTTGTGTATTTACGGAATTTCGGCGCGAAATAGAAAATGGCAGGAGGCTAAGAAATGAAAGCAATAATTATGAAAAAATAAAATGTTACAATAAAATAAATAACAGATCATCTCATTGTGTAAAACATGACACTTAATTCTATGTTAGCGCCTTCACAGAAAAAAATTAAGACTTCAACCAGTTGATCGAATCACTAAATAATTTTTTGAAAAGTTCTTGCCAAATTATTAAATGTAGACAATTATTCAAAAAAAATTTCAAAATTTAAAATCAATCTATAATTTTTTCAATTTTTTATCTCTTATTAAATTTTATTTTATTTTATTAAATCGGTAATTGTCTAAATAATTGTCTACATTTAATAATTTGATAAGAATTTTTCAAAAATGTATACCTACTTATTACAATATTGATTGTTCATTTTATAAAGTAAGGATTTAATGATGGGGTTTGAGATCCCCAATCACATGTAATCCTGATTGTAATATAATTTTTTATGGGATTTTGACTTAGAGGGTGGTTCTAAAAATTTTGGCATGGCTGAAACTCGCTCCAAAACTCCCTATCTCCCCGCCTTCTTCCGCTGACGAGGGAAAAATGCTGTCTTACACCAACCGAAAAACGTGATATTCCTCGCTCAAGAGTCGGTGTCTTTTTTGTGCAATTGAGTGTACAAATAACTAACAAATTTACCTTTCTTTTAATATTGAAACTTTTTAGATGGTTCATTCGTTGTTTGCACTTGAGGTCCAATGTTTCTTATTTGTTAAAACCTAGTAAAGAGACCCTAGTGCCCCTTCTTAACACAAGCCCACTTGCGTCAATTTACACCTCGATAAAACGACCGGACAGTAGATATTTTGAAAATAAATTCACAAAGGCAAGACTTTTCGTAATTGTGGAAACCGTCATTGTATAAACCAGAGCTTCTAACCGGAACTGAACCGAAAACCAGCAAAAACGAAATTTTAACCGGAACAAAATTTGAAGCTGAACCGAAAACAAAAACCGTTTTTTTTTTTGGTTCAAGAATACCACTCATTCCATATTTGTTTTAATTGATTTAATAAAAAAATGCTAGATCTGTTTCGTAAGAAAAAAGTTATTAAAAACATGCTCAAAATAGTCTTATAATTACGAATTAATCGTGAAAGAATAATTTAATAAAAATAAATCTTGAGTGAAGTAGTCCCGTCTTTGTGTGTTATATTTTCAGGGGTATGTTTCAAGACATAAAGGCATTACTGTGCGACAAGAATAACAAATCCTCAACGTCTGGTTCACAGCTGCAAACTTTGAAGGTCGATGTAGACAATTTCTTTTGTACAAAGGAAATTGTTTTGTTTGGTCAAAGGAATAAGGGTGGGTGGTAATAGCCGCCATCGTTTCCAATTTTTAAAACAACCACCCTTCCCACTGTCTATTTCTAACTAATATGTAAGTAGTATAGATGGGCGGAACCGATGTTTTGCCTATGTTCCTATTGAAAAAGGCCCATACTGTAGATGATTACAGATGAGTCACTTAAGTTTGCAAATTCATACACCGGAGCGGCGTCACATACCTTGAGAACGTCTTAAAATAGGGTAATGGGGTAAGTTGCATTTGATTCCAAATTTCAAATTACATGGAGGGCAGAAAACATTTTTTTGAAAAATTGTCGTTACTCATCTGTGTTCTCAAATTATGTAATTTTCTGTTCATTTCAATGATATCAGTCTCAAAAATTCAGCGATTTCATCTATGTTTAATATCCCATAACTATATATTAATTTTTGTGTTTTCTCGGTACTCTAATAGATAAAGAATATTAAAGTACGGTATTTCGTCCCGAGAGTGGAAGTTTAATAAACCACTTTCGGGGCGAAAGAAAGCACTTTAGTGCCGAGTTATATACGCTATTTTTTGCACTTTTGGAAATATTTGGGATGAAATTCAAAATTTTTTGACAAGTATTTGTCATTTCTATATTTTTGAACAATCGCTCTAGTTACTGCATCAATAATATGGTAAAATAATAGCAACTGATAATATAAAAAAAAAATTGATAATTTTTGACATTTGTTGCTACGGACACATATAATTGTTTATTTTCCATTAGATCCCTAGGGAAATAATGAATATTATGTTCCTAGGGATTATAAGTGATACTTTAGTTCCTATAATGAGGGACCAAAGTATTCACTTTAATCCCGGAAATGCAAATATATTTTTTGACATTATTAATGGTCTAATGTGCAAAAGTATCGTTAAAACGCTGAAAAATTTCGACTTTTAACAGATATTTTGCACCCAACTTGTATTTATGATCTTATTTAAATACATGCAACTCTACAATAATCTAGCAATAAGTTTAAAGACTGATGGAAATTTGAGATTCGGTATAGACACATGTGCTCACACGAGGATCTACGAACGTCAGAGATCAGTAACGCGTGATCAAGTCCTGAGTCAAATCAACTTGCTCTAACCACTCTGACACTTGCTCTATAGATCGAATCTATACAAAAAAGTGTCGTCGTCTGTACTTGGCATTAACTTGGTCGAAATTAGGAGACTTGCTAATCTTTATGTTGAAATACTTTGTATTGTAGCTGAAAAACGTTACCCCTCACATAAGTTTCCTGAGTTTTTAAACAAATTTAGGATGGTGTCAAAAATATTGAAAGACCACTCAAAAAACATTCGGGATTTGAAAATAAGTGCTACCAAAGTGCCGCTTATCTTACTTTAGACTGACGAAAACATACTCGCAATAGAGGTTTTTTTTGGTAAAACCTTGGTCATTATATGAATTTTTAAACAAACTGATTTCTGAACCTATACGAAATTATTCTATTGAAATTCTAGGAACGTTTAGTTGTCGATAAAAAAAACAGGACAGGAGCATTTGATTAATTCGGAAAACGTCTAAAATACATCTTTACACTTCAGCAAGTATCGGTAATGTATTACAACAGGAACGGTTGAACTAAGTGATAACGCTTATAGGCTTCCACGAGGCTATAAAGTGCGCCCGAATCCGTGCCCCTTGAAGCGAACAAGAAGAGAGAATACCAATACTATCACACATACATACATATAACATGTGTATAAAGCTAAAACCCAAAATTATCCTCCTCATCGTTATAATAACGTAGTTGTTGTAGTAGTAGTAGTGTTAGTAGAGGGAGAGAGGATTCACAAAATACTGCGGCATAACTTTCATTGTTCCGGTTTGTTAGAATGGGGTGAAAGTGAGATATTTCGTCTTCGAAAAGACGAAATTCCTAGTTTACTAAATACTCTTACCATTTTGCATTGCTTTGTTTTGTTGTCTTAAAAGTTAAATGTGCGACTATTTAGAAACACGGAATATTAATCACAACATCCTTAGTGAGGCGAGGAAACTATTAAACGCAGTTGGATAAACAGATATATGGGATTCAAGTCGAACACGATGCTCAACCGGAAGAGATTTCAATGTAGAAAGACACACACATTTACTATAAAATAAATAACATCAACAATTCGGTTAATCCTATTTATGGTGGTTTAGATTTTAATTTGGAATAAAATGAATCAACAGTCGGGTTTAAACAATACAAATATTCTTCCCACACACGTCCGTCTCTATCCGCATTATCCTGATGATGTTAAATAAATTAAACAGAAACAAAATTGGAAATTAGAACGCAATTAGGCGAATTATTAAGGCGTAAACCCAGCTACTCTTGTGTTGACAATGAAATCAAACGGTAACCGTTTCGAATGCTTATTTATAATTTCGGACACACAACCAACTTTCCCTTCGTTTCTTCTTTTTATCGTCTTCTTTAAGATCCTAGTTATGATAATAGGAAGGAATTTGTAAAGAATAAAAGTTTCATCTGTGCTCTTTTGAGAATGTAAACGCTAAAAGTCGCTTGTTTACAAAAACTCGACGAGGGTAGTCGAAACAGAAAAAAATATAAAGAGACTCGTCCACATTAAAATGCTCAGCTTATCTGTACACTTAAAGTGAAAGTTGAAAAAGCGTACTTTGCAAATTTTGATTTATGACGCAAGTTTAAAGGGCCGATCCAATGTGTTGTATTATATACATATATACATATATATATATATATATAATACAGAAGGCTCGAAACACTCTTTTTTCCGGTCGTTTCAAATCTAAATGATGTGAACCGGGCTCTCTCTCGCTTGTCTCGCCATATATCGTCGTATCAATAATGATCGTTCGAAATTCACCGGCTATCTATATAATCGGACGGTTGTGGGTGAAGATAAAACGTAATTAATGTTTTATATTTTGTCAGACAATGGGTGGCCATTTATCAATCGTGAATATTTAATTAAAACATGCGGACAACGGATTCATAAAGATTTATGTGTTTCGAGGCGACGATGTTCAGAATTGATTTAATTAAAATTTTGTCACCCCCACACAGACATAAATTCTGGAAAAACTCACCGTGATTGTTCCTTGTCGACGTCGTCGACGACGTTGTCTTAAAACGTATCAGGATAGTGTTTCCTTTTCCTTCGCAACATCATTGAAGAACTTGAAATTAATCAACTTAAAAATAAAAATGAACTATTGTCAATTATCAAACAATCACCATGTGAGTCCTTATCATTTACGTCTATTTATCGTTAATTACACATAATCACTGTAATGAAATTAAATGGGATTCTTTCAAACCATCACCGGCCGGGATCTTCGGAGATGGTCCAACACTTTATAAAAATCAAAAAACCAACACTCGTCATACCGAACAATTCGATTCAAATGACAATATCGGTGTTGAATTGTCGTTTTGTCCCCTCAATTATTAAACAATACATTTATGAATTTCGCGTGACTGACACGATTTTAAATAAGATGTTATATACAATAACACGGCTGATTATTATTATTATTATTGTAGGGATAGAATAGTTGACATCTTCATAATAATGAACAGTTGTCTGGTTTTTCTGTATTTATAATCATTGATTTGTAACGAGAGATGCGTCTTGAATGACAAATTACAAAGCAAACTGGTCGTTATAAAATATAACACTGATCACGATTATCAACAGAGAGCTTCTCTTATTCTCAAGACAAGATTCCAGTAGCAAAAATATGATTCTTTTATTTTAAATTTACAATGATTCTGTCTAGTTTACCCTGCAAATCATCCGATTTTTTTTTGTAAATTTTTAATATTTGTTTATTAATAGAAATGCACGGCAATCACGAATTGCAGACACAAGGTAATGTTTAACAAAACGACGAGAAGCAAACGCGATTTAGTTTGTTACTAGAGTGAGGCTGCTGGACCGACGCTGGTAATCCCGCACTTGTCTATGTATAGGTGTGTGTGTTTTTGTTGAAGCGCCGCGACGCTCTCTATGCTCATGCGTCCCCCGCCTTTTCCACTATAGCTATATTATACAACAAAGGCATTACGAATATCGAAGGCGTTTGTGTTTATTCCCTGAACGTATCTACAAAGCTGTCGGCCCGTGACTGTGAAACTTATACACATTGAATTACATTCGCGTGCAAATAAACTTTTCAACTTGTAGAAAATCCCCCCCCGATCTTCTTTTTATTTACACATATTTGTGTAAATAATTGAATTCTTCAACGGTATATAAAGTAACAATGAAGGCTAAATTTTTGATTTGGGAGAGCAACATACACGGAATCAGTTTAGAGATCTCTCATCTATATAACGGTGTGGGTATGGAGGATTTTAAAGCTGTCAGCATTGATCGTAAAACTTTCAACCGCAAGTTCCTCTCGACTTCCTCAAATACATAAAGATTATCCGATACTTAAAACAGTATCTTTCATTATCAAAATTTCGAGAGAAGAATCGACATTTACAGTTATTATAAAGCAGATGCAGAAGAATTTATTGCTTATTAGTATATATATAAAAAAAAATTCTATTATCATTAAAATAATTAATCCAGACAATGTTAGTTGTAAATTTTATACCCACATTAGATGACAAATATCTGATGACATTTGAAGAAATTGATTGTCTGATACGGGTTGGCTTTTAAAGCGTTTTCATTTTGTTCTTGCAAACATATCAATAATTAATAGACCATGAATATATTTTTCGAACAACACAAAAAACTCTATCGAGCAAATTAACGGTTAGATTCTAGTTATAATTTATATAAAAACACGTCGATATTGAGGAAGTCGACAGGAAATTAGTTATTTACCATCGGCTAGATCTCGTAATTAATCTTCGTTTCAAAAAGTTCACAACTTTATTTTGATTAACATTCATTTCGAGAACTAGTCCCGGATGTAAATCGAACAAAATCAAATCTAGTGTCAATTCCGGGTTCCGGAGAAACATATCAGTTTAGTATTCTATACAGAAATAGAGAGTCTGCCAGATTGGAGTTGCAGCTAGTCTGATGGCACAATCCACATTTCTACTGAACTTCATGAATTAAACAATAATTCCACCATAGGCGTACATGTTTATGATTAAATAATTTACTTTATTGATTTATAGTCGGTTGAAAGTGAACAATTTAATTATACTTTAAAATACCAAAACAAACTGGGTCTTGAACAAATTAATTTACCACACAGTTTATCTTAATATTTATAATCGTTGGGGTGTGTGTATATGTGTATTTATAATAGTGAAAACAATACAATTTCATTTTAACGAAACCGACTACTTTCTCGATTTCCATGAAAAAGCCCTCACGCCAACGTCAGTTCACTACAGTTAATCTGAAAGAGATGAATTAATCCAAACTCCATGTCAGCCAAAAACAGTCCTAATTTATAGCTAACAGGAAAACGAAATTTTGGCAACGTTTTATCTAAATTTAAAATCTCTGTCGGTACCAGAAACTACCCGTGTAATTAGTTAGATTGCATTTTATTGTAATTAAAAACTTAAGTTTTCCAACTATCAAAACATGTTGATGTAAGAAATTTATTATATTTTAGAAATTTACTACCATAAGACAATTATAAAAGATAGAAAGAAAGAGAGTTAGTTTTTCACTAGAATAGCGTCTTGTCTTTTTTTTTTAGTTTGTTTTCCTCGAAATCTTAAGAGCAGAGGTCAGTCGAGAAGAAATATTTCTCACGCTCCAGTCTTCTTCTTCTTCTTCTTCCGCTTCAGTAAAGAAAACAATATCGTCGTCGTCGCACTTGCTGCGTCTTAAAAATTTCAACAAAATCACCGAGATGGGCCAAAAAAACAGTCGACAAAAAAATTGTACAGTCGCGACCCGAAAAAAAGACCACCTCTTGTACGGCTGTGTAAAACAGGCTTATGATGGACGTCGTTACAATGTAACAAGTCAGAATTTGAGAATCAGTTGCTAGTTTGGGTAATTACCTGAGTATAAAAATACTTTCTACAAATTTGCTCACGAGAGGAACAGCCTGACTCACACAAACGAAAATATGTGAAATTCTCGGTCTCTTTTTTTCGTTCACCGGTGTACTTTATCTGATTGTTGAATAAAATTTGTATGGATGGAAATAACAAAGCGACAATGATAGAAACGTGTTCCGCTGTTCATAAAAAATCCAACATTGCTAAGTGACTATTCCCGAAACGAATCCAGATTATACCCCTCTATGTTACACTAGTGAAAATGTGATACAAATCTTTTGGGGATATGATGAGAAATTTAGTTTTGAGATGTTTGTTAAATAAGATTGCGTTCTTCGTGGAATTATTAAAGTTTATCCATGATGATGTTATGAAAAAGATAAAACAAGAATTTTAATTAATTCGTACCACCTTATGACCGAAACACCTGTGTTTCAGGAAATGTACAAAAAACAAAACAAAATTTAAATGAAAATATTTTATAATTTGTCGCAATAAATATTGTTGAATTCCAAGTTTTTTTTTGTTTCGCGATTTGTTTTATCTAGGTCTGTCTACAATGGATTTTTATCAATCTGGTATAAAATCTCTTTTGATTTAATATCATCAGTGGCTCAGGGTTGTGTTTGTGCAAATGAGGCTTTAAATATTCAACACATAATACCAATAAAGGAATGCAATAATTATTTTCGTTTTGTGTGTTTGGAAAACAACAAGCTCAGATGAGGCCCAGCTGTCTTTTTCACATCAGAGTTCCCTTGTGAGTTGCTGCTACTACCTCTCCCAAAACAACATATACATAGACATACACACACATATACATATATAGAGAACAAACACACAAATACAAAGGAATACACAACGTATTCCACTTGGTTGCGTAGGAGGAAATAGCACTGTCTCTCTCGACCGAAATTCGTCTCCAGCGCCATATATAATGCGTCATGCCTGTGCCTGTCTATCTGCTACCAAAGCCTTAGAACGCCCGCCAGCTACTAAATCAATACCCAAAACCGTGTCCGTCCCACTGCACCCCTCATCATAATACCCAAACAGCTCATCTTCACCAAAACACATTTGGAAAATTGAAAATTTATACCACTGTATACGCTCTATTTACGCATATACATAGAGAGAGAGAGAGAGAGAGAGAGAAATATACCGGCCAAAAAAATAATAATAAATGTAATCTAGATTTCAGTAGCACACGCAATCGGGGAGTTCCGCTGATTTATTCTGTCCATCCAAATAGACGGATTTTTAATTAATTTGAATTTATGGATTTCTTTATAAATTCTAATGATTAATTCGTGTATTTTTTTGTTGTAGTTGTCTAGGTAGATAGTCGAATATGATGAGTTCAACAGCTGTTCCAGATCGTATGGCAGTTTCAAACTGCTGAAATTGCTTGTTGGTCTTTTATGCGGGGTAAGCCACTGAAACTTATTCATTCGGTTGTTGTGAGCGAAACAGATAAAAGTAAAACTGAGATGTATGCATGGCTTCCAGGATATAAGTATTGTATTGCTAGAAAGATGGGGGAGAGGACGAAACAAATACGAATTTAGTCGTCCTTCATGATAATTATGGAGGGCGGTCATATATGGTTGTAGTGGCGGGTAAAATGGTGGTTGACACAATCTTGAAGACAACGTACAGGATGTCTTATTTTCGATGGTTTTTAAAGGTATCTGCAGTGATGGGATAAGTTAAATGATAACACTATGAGCTTAATCAAAAGGCCTGCTTTTTTTATTACATTAATTTGTTTCAGAATTTTTTAATTATTTTCAATTTTTCAGGCTTTTAAAGTGCTTTCTATCTTGTGTATTTTTAAAAAAAATTAAATACATTTTTAGCATTACAGATAAAGTTTATTAATCAGATTTGACCTATAAGATTCTATTTTGAATAAGCCTCACGGTTTTTCAAATATAGCACAAATTTGTTTTTTTTTAAATATTTGATTTGTGGTTATATTTTTCTGATTCCAAATATACAGGATGGCGAAAAAGTACGGATACAACTAAATACCGGGTGAGTCACCTAAAACGAAAAGTTCTTATGACAACTCCATTATTTGGCGAGCGATTCGAAAAATATTTCAACAATTTGTAGGGTGGTACACTCAATTGCACAAAAAGGAGACCATTTTTGGTGCGGCTGTGTAAAATCGGCTTTCGAGGGCGGTCGTCTCAATATAAGAGAATTTT
>JAZBGW010002787.1:0-10644 GCA_037464815.1 Mylabris variabilis | reverse complement strand
TTAATCTCTTGCATAAATTGATAAATATGGAAGATAGGCCAATGTACCTCTCTTTAGAGCTCTTCGATTACATTAAACAATTTGATAGACAAAATTTTTTCTATTATCTCCACTTTAAATTGTTTGCCTGTAAATAGATAGGAATAAAATCGATTTCTTGTAGTAATAAATTGAGATAAGTAGAAAATCCCACAAGTACAGTATTTCTACTCGATTGTTTATGATTGATTGAATCAATTCTATCGGATAATTAGACTGGAACGATCACAGTAAAATGCCGGCCAATTTGTGGCTGATGGATTGAAAATTATTCCCTTATCGACGATAATTGATTAATTCAGATTGCCTCAGCTGTCTTAGACAATTATACAAAAAAAATACTGTTTAATTGAGAAAATTTGTTTTTGAGGCAATATTCTAATACGATTTTTAACGAAGAAGTTTTAATAGAATCTTCAGTAATTTATTGAGTTTTTTTTTAATTTACGTATTGACAAATTTCCAGTCGTGCGATTTTTTTCAGCATTATAAGCTACAAAAATAGATTTCTCTCCAATTATTTAAAATGATGTTGTACGTTCAGATATAGCCCAATAAGCAGCACCGGATGATCATTTACTTTAACGATATTGTACAAAATACCTTCAAACCGTTTTATAACGATCACCGCTTCAGGCAAATTGCGTTTGGAATAGCTTTTTGAAAATATTGTTATGTAGAAAATATCTGTTAAATAGACGAAATGTTAAAGCCCTTTTTTCTTCTCATTCTATCTATAATATCACTTTGAAGGCTTGTTAGAATTTCAGATAGACGTTATTGAAATGTAAATGAAACGGTTCGCATTACGATTCAAGTGTTACAAGTAAGGTTGTGGCTCAGGTGAGGTCAACACTATGTAATAACATGTTTCCGGTAATTCCGTTCTGAATAATAGAAAGGTCGATTACTAGTAATGCATAAATAGTGTAACATTTGCGTCCCTTATGGTAAATATTCTGTTAATTTGCATGTTGAATTGTCGGCATGATTTCATACAGAATTGATTTTAACATGCATTTTTTCTTTAAATTTCTGTTTTAGATGCTCCAAAGAAAGCCTACCTTATGATAGACAACCGTATCTTGGATCCTGGTAATCCTTTTATTCCAGTCAAGGAGAATGCTGATCTTACTGTCTCTTGTGTGGTGGACGAGGGTAATCCGAAACCATCACTGTCCTGGGAACTTACTTTAGGCAGTTTAGCTCTATTGGACGCACCCGAGGTGCCATTAGACGTACTCAACATAACTGAAACAATACGTGAACAGAAGATTGGGGCGAGGAATGATGCTAGATTGGCACATGTCCAAAGGGCACACCATAATGCCACCTTGACGTGTTATGTTAACCACATTGCTTTAGATCAACCATTGAATGCTTCAGTTCTGCTCAACGTTCAATGTGAGTATAACTTAATAAAAAAAGAGAGTTTGAAACAAATAGTTTAATAGTTTTGGTGGATTATTGTGCAACCACAGGATGCAACACACGAATATCCTGTAAACCATTTAACCCCCAATGAAACCTAACTTCCTTTAACTGAATTATGTCAGTTGCTGGGAGAACGACGACATAACCTTCCATTCGTTCTATCTAATTAATCTGTTAAATTCGGTATTTGCGAAAAGTTTAAACCTTTATAAAGTCTACAATGAAATTTCTTTCTTTCCACGTACATCCGACCGATTAACGTGATTCTCTTTCAAATCGTTTTTTTTTCGCCCGGTTATATTTCAGTCAAACCTAAAAAATTTAATCTAGAAAAGAAATAGTGAATTTTTTCGATGATATTTTTTTATTGGTGAAGACTGTAGAGACAATATTGATTGGAAGTGGATAAAGATTCTTCAGAAGAAACAGTAGTAAATCAAATGGGATCAACTCTAAGTAATACATCGACTGTGCCCTATTTATTTCCTAGCCTTTATCTCTTATTTTATCGGAACTTTTTCAGTGCACTTTGTCGAAATAATTCAATTAAACGACTAGATTTAATCATGAATATTTCAATTGATTCATGCAATTTGAATCAATCAGATTTTATTAAAAGCTTGTCGTCTAGTTGGTGCGTCACATTCTATTTTTATTCAATTTTATAGTTTTGTGATTGTGTAAAATTCAATTTTCTGACAAAACGACAATTTTCCACAAAAATGGGGAATCATCTTCAAATATTTATTATTTGGTTGAATGTCTCGTTGAAGCTATTGTATACAAACAGGATGCACTTATGGATTTCCCATAAATCGTCGGTATTCTCTCTAACCCATATATCGCATTTCATTTCGTTTAGTTTAACTAAAGCCTACATACGTTACAATGGTAGCCGTTGTTGTTGTCCTAGTAGTGGTGACGGTACACGTTCGAAAGCTTTTTATATGAAATATGAACTGTAAAAAGATCAATTCTATTGAAAACTGGATAGCACAAATAGAAAAAGACGTCCTCCAACATCTTAAAAAGACAGCTGATATATCTTTATAGATAAGTTTGATACTAAATTGCAGAGAAGATGGATGATGCTGTTGTCAGATGCCTTAGAAATTATTCTGAACGAACTTAAAACTAATGTCATAAAAAAAATCCTTATCAGTATTAACTGGATATTTGACGATATTAATCCTGAAAGCTGAAACAGACAGAACGATTTTGCTTTTGTCAACATTAATAAACTATCCTTAATTGAGGCAAAGATAATGGAATTGACCATTCAAACAAAAGCCCAATCTCAGTCCGACTTTATTATATTGTACGAAATTTAATATTGCAGTTGGTTGATTTACTGATTTTCTGATAATGTACTGTTTGTATATATTTGAAATTTGCCTCTATTATCAGTTTTTCATTATCGGAAAACCATTTTTTTACCGCTTTCATTCGCTTGCCGGTCTGTTGTCTAACACAAGTAATTCTTCGCTAGTTGTCACATCTGGTAAACAAGTTGTCCAAATAGAATTCGTTACTATGAGAAATGTTCATTTTGGCGTATTTTCATTAAATCGTATAGTAGTTGGAAATTGCATTGGATTCCCTTTGATTCTTATAAAGATAGGACATGATAAAAGTTGTATGAAAACGCCTAGTTGACAGATTAAAACTAAACAAGTTTGTTGTTAAATGTCAGATGTTTTAGATAAAAATACCGGATCAAAGTGTATAATAATGCTTTGTTTTTGTTAAATAGAGTCGTTTATATTCAGATAATATCACGACGATTAATTACTACCAAATAGTCTCATATTCCGTCACAATCTTGGTATTGTGAACTCTAAAAAATATCTTATATTTCAGTACATTGTATTAATCCTTAATTATAATTTATAGTCCACATTATGTTACTATTAATCAGAGACGTTTCTTGCAAGCCTCGATTCCGAACCATGTTCTTATTTTGTTACTTGTTGCTTCTTTATTGGACATATCCATCATCATAATTATCAGATCGGTTAACGGATACGCTCAAATTTGAGACACGTTCTTAACAATAATCATAAATGAATTTAAATAATTGTTTAAAGTGAATAAATTCACACAAAAAAAGGTCTGTTGAAACGTAGTGAATCCGCATAAAAACTCGTCGTATTGTTCAAATGTCTCGCCATTAATTCAGTGTTGTAATTCGCTTCTAGCTTTAAAATTCAGATATGAATCAGGTAGCTAATAAATTCTGTAAAAGATTAACTTTGACCAAAGTTCAACCTAAAATTATTTTATATCAAAATACGTGATAGAAACATTAATGAGTTGCTTGATCAAAGCATTTGGATAGATATAAAAAAGCATTGAAACGTGATTGGTTTACTAACGAGGGTGGTTGGCCGGCGTGTGCTAAAAATCTAACAACAAGAGAAGAAAAAAAACTTTGAAAAGTAAAAAAGTTTCACAATAAGAGCCGTCGTCTAGATGATTTTACAACTTTTAAATTGTGCTCTTTCGATGTTAAAAATAATTTTCAACAAGTTCAAGTTTAGTTTAAATGGGAATAGAGTGAAAAGCGTCATATAACTTTATACACACATTTACAGACATTTATACACATACAAAAATATGGTTGATCTACTTTGAAAACATACACTTTAATTTACTGACGAGCTCTTTATACTTGGCATTTTGTGTTTCTTCCAAACAAGAAGGAACCTTTTCGTCATTTTTCCGTTTTGGTCTGCATTTATTGTTTGCTTGATAATAAACTGCAGGTGCGTTATTTTTCATGTACGTATCGTAACAGTTTAAATTACAACGATCAGCACAGGGCGTTATTCTCAATGCTTCAATAACGAAAGGTTTCTCACAATTTGGTGGCATTCCGCAAGGTTTTCTTTGTGATTGTAGTGGCTTTGGCTTCGGACACGGTGGATTTGGTTGTTGTCTGCAAAATTCGACTCTTTTGCTTCTACATGGTGATATAGACGGAGGTTTGCTTGTGTTTCTTTCACCGACACACAAATTGCAAACTTTCTGTTCCGTACATTTACAACAGCATTCTGTTAGGATACCCTTAGAACAACATTGTGGAGACCGACAACATTGTAGATCACTAGTAGAGCAACATTTATTGGCAAATTCTATGAAGTCTGGTTCGGTGCATATTCGATGTTGATTGTAACAAAACAGTTCTTTATCACTGATAATTTGTGGATAAACTTGGCATTTTGGTTCAATCAAGCACTGTTCATGTTGCATAATAAAGGTACCAAGTAAATCGATTCTACGAAATTAAAATAAGATTTATTTGACATTATAAATTTAGAGAAAATTTTTGAAATACAGCCACAAACAACTAGATTGTAAAAGTGAATATAATCTGATTCTATGGTTAGTACTGTGACCTTACATAACGTAGATTTATCGACAGGCAAACATTCCGGTAGCGACACATCTGGAGACAGCACTATGCACGTGTCAACTTGTTTGTTGATCAACGTTCCCTCAATAAATCTGTGTATATGTGTATGTATGAAGGCTTCTTTTTATTTCCATTGAATTACGGCTGTAGAAAATTCAGCAACCGAACATAATATTGACGAGAACATAACGACATTGAAATCCCTAACTTTATATTTATCTACGGAACATATATCTAGTAACTTTGTATGTACTTAGTTGGTATTGTATGGTAAATATATGGATTCAGTGACAGTTCTGTCAAACAAAAACTTATGTTTAGCGAGCGAATTTAGTTTAGTTCGTCGTTAGGTAAACTTCAACTATAGCGATTTGTCCCGGCGCATCCACCATTTTTCAACGATAACATCAACTCTAATTTCTGTATTTATAACAATTGTTGTTCAATTTCTTATGTAAATCTCACCATAAATGCGTCATTAAATCGACTGACAGAAACCAATTTCGGTTTTCCGTTAATATTGTTAACCTTATTGCCAACTTTAATCTAATTATACGATCGTGGTCTTAATTATACAAAAGCTTCGGTTAACAAGTTTTCAACCGGTTTTAATCAAGCACTTACAGCTTGGACATAATTTCATAAAGACGATACTAATTTTTAATAAAACCTTGAACAAAGAGACCTTTATTGAATATTTCGATAAAATATCAGATTGTCCTTTAGATTTACAACAAGAAATAATTAACCTATACAGCTCAATTTGTAAAGTCATTTCATTCCACTATCCCTCATTATCTTTGAACTAATGCTTCAATTCCCATTGTGATTTTATTCAAGAGGGACAAAACAATTTAATAATTGCTAAAAGCATGGCAAGATGTTTTAGAATTTACTGTCCAAACTTGACGGTTTTTGCGAGGTTGTTAGTGTAGTGTATAATTAAGAATTTTGATGGTACGACTGTATTCTGTTAGTTATTAACAAAGTTTTCAAGTGACCACTCGACATTTTCCCACTTAATGTCGGTTACAATAAATTTATTGCGTCCTGAATCTACTTGAATTAGATATTTTGGAAAAAAAATAATGTCGGCTATCACAGTCTTTGTTTTTTACAAAGAACATAAGTGGCACGTTTTGCGGTTTCAATTGACTAGATATTGGTATGTTTAATTAATAATTTCCTCCACCGGATCGATCAGGAGAATATAGCAAGAAATGGTGCATCTGTCATTGATTATAATACCGGAAATAATTTTAGTAAGCTACGAACCGTCTGTACGTCAATAGAGAGAATCATTTCGATTGTAGTATTTAAGGGCGTTATAACGGTTAGCAGATTTACGATCAAAGGTAGGCTTATATGTTGTTATAATAATCAACAAAAAATTTAAGATTTCAACATTTGGAGTAATATTTTAGTTTAGTAATATGGGAGAAACTGGATTCATTGTAGATTTTATGGTTGTTTTGAGATTGCAAGCAGAGGTCGTAAAGTAAACATTTTATTCTACACAGCAATATTATGCTTATAAAAGCGAAATAAGTTAGAACATATATATGTAGTTTATAGCAAACGGTTATGAGAACCAATTTTTCTACCCCTTATCTGAAGTGAGAATTTCGTAGCTAATATTGAAGAAAGTATGGAAACAAAGCGAAGAAAGCTCGCATATTGTTCAATTTCCTTTAAAATAAATATAAATAAATCGAAACTATATGTTGTCTTTTGTAGATGCTAAAAATTGCAAAATTTCCTCTATATTTTTTCTTGTCTTTACATGAAAACTGGCGGATGTACGTGTTGTAGCACTGGCAACTTTTAGATATTTATGGATTCACCATCCATCTCTGACTAAGACTGGTGCGATTTGTAAATTTTCGGTTTTTTCCTCCCTTTAGTTTCCTTCCAGCATCGTATCCTGTTCTTCCTGTTATATTCTTTCATGTAAAATTTGCGACCCAATAAATCATAGAATATATTTTATATACAAACACACACACACATACACATGCAAAACGTCCAGACATATACATGTATGTGTGTTATATGTGTATTTCAGACAGCCCCTCGTTTGCGATATCCCGTGAACCAGGTTTCGGTTTTCCTATACGTGAGGGCATGCCTGTATCGTTGAAATGTGATGTTGATGCCAATCCGAAAGCCCTACCTATATGGCAGAAAGATGATACCAGCCCACCTGTACAGCAGACACCGGATGGTTTTTTAAATTTCACTGAAATACGCCGTGAACATAGCGGATGGTATAAATGCATAGCACGACATCGACTTGGCAAATTCTCAAGTATTGGATACTTTTTGAATGTTCGATGTAAGTATAAATATTGTAATGATTTGATAATAAAAAGTATCAGTGTTTACAACTCGGTGCAAATTAAAACGTTAAGTTTTTAAAATAAAAAAATACATCTGTACTATAAGTTAATGTCTGGAGATGAGGCGGATTCAACTCAATTATGAAACTTTATCCACTCAAAAGCATTTTGTCGTAGTGGAACAATAATTCATCAATCCACTCTTTTATGTTTTCAATAACAAAAAATCGTTGAAGAATTCTAAACTATTACAAATCCACCATTACAATAAACTTACACTCGACTACACTTGATAAAGCACGAAATGTTTATTTTTATTGTCTTTCACAAGACTTTCTTTGCATCTTATCAAATCGTGTAAACTTGGAAAATATTGTTGAATATTTGGGTAGACAAACAGATATAAATTTTTTCAATTTTAATATCCACTTCCTAACAACGTTGAGAGCCCCATTTCCTCGACTTTATTAGAATTTATTACATCGAATTCATACTAAAATATTTATGAATAGGTGTGTGTGTAATGCATACACGTACATGCATTCATATTTACAAATAACTGTGGATAGCTGGATGTGGTAGCTTTGTAAGCAGCTTAACCATGTCCAAGCTGATGTAATCCGTTTTGAAAAGCATACATTTTATAATAAATAAAAAACACTTTTATCCATTCATTAAAACACCAAAATAAAATTTGTGAAGGGAGATTGTGTTGTTTTTCCTCTGTTGTTATCTTCTAGATGATATGGAAGTTACTCAAGAACCGGACTTCGATGTCGGTGAATTGAGTTCAACTAGACGGCAAGTTGAAGTGGCACTCGGTGGAGCTGTACAACTTGCTTGTCCACCCGGTAAGTCACCATAATAATAATCAAAACTTATATAAAATTCTGTCACTAACACGATATTCAAGTATATTGACGCCGTTAAAAAAAAATTGATTTGATATTCAGAAAGTTGACAATCTTGTCGACGAAAAAGTCACTCCCAACTTTATTCACAGATTATGATCACAATCGTATCTAGAAGCGATACTACAATGGAATTCAGTAGGTATTAGTTGTATTGCAGTTATTGACGGGAACGGCAAACTTTTCGAAAGAACGATAAAGACATTTACATTCGGATTTAAAGTAGTTTGGAACATTTATAGGCAAATATTTATATATAGACTAAACTTAGAAAAAAGGGGCTATGTAGATTACATCAAAGCAACTACTACATCTTAGTCTGTACGATAAACAAAACCTGTAAAAGAAAACGTTCCAACAAACTTTACGATTTAGCTTGTTTACATATGCATAACACAAGCACAAGAAGTTAAGTGCCTTTGGAGATTCTCATACTCGACAATATTATCAACAATATTCACATGTACTTAGAAATGCATAGAGTTGCTACGAAAATAGTATAGATAACACAGAAAACTTGATAGTTTTAGAGTTTATCGTACATTTAAAAAGATCCTTTATCAAAACTTTATCAATCATCAACGATTTACTAATTCTAGATTGCATATAAAGTGAGTTTAAAATCTGAAATTGAACATCTTCAGGTACGACAGGCTGTTGGACTCGAGTTGAAGCTGGAACTGGTCGATTAGAACCAATGGGAGCTTCCCAAGAATTACGATTAGATAAAGTTCTATACCAAGAGGGTGGTGAATACAGATGTGTTGCCCCTAATAGAGATTTAACACGACGTTTAGATTCCCTTAGAAATGCTTTATCTGTCCAATTAATTGTTACAGGTAAGTACTGTCACTCTCCATCAATTATTTCCAATAAAACCAGATCAATTGTCTTGTTTTGCGTCTAAGATAATTATATTTTCGAACTGAAAAACAACGAAAAGCTTCTTTTGTAAACAGGATTTGCATAATAGAAGCTCTTCAGTTACGTGTACAATTCTAGAATTTCAACAACAGCAAAAAAACAAAGCTTTTCTTTAAAGTAAAGGTTCTATTTGTAAGACTGTTAGTATAAGATCCTTAGATCTTGTCTGTATTTTTCCATCTGCTTTTACCCCAAAGGAAAAAAACAGGTAGAAATCATTGAAATGGTTTCACTCAAGTACACTATCAATTCGTGCAAGATCTCTCGTTCTTATTGATACTTCCAATTACTATTTTCTTTTTCTACATACCAGTGAGTAGTTTTCAAAGGTAATTACTGTTGTAAAAATGGACGATTTGCTAGATTCCTACCAGGCGAAGGAGTTCATTTTTGTTAAATTTTTCAATTTAATTGCCACTTCCTCTCCACTAATCTAACATTAATTGAAGCTATAATTCTTTTGAACATCTATTCAGATATTTACAGAATAATTGGTCGTATCCTGGCTCGTTTTAAGACTGGCCCAGATTCTTATTTCAGACAATTCGAAGTTATAGTATCATTATCAAACAGGTACGTAAAGCTATTATCGGATAGTGTGGGTGTCAAGTTTAGTATAGCCTAGATTTAACAACACGGAATTTTGTATTATTTCCATAAAAAAAATAGCGCCCCAAGGGGAACATTTCGACTATAACGAAAAAGCTGTTATACGACACGATTCAAAAACCAGAACGAAAACTTCTTTAATAATATATTTGAACAACTTATTGTAGAGAAGGAGATTTTACAATTTTTTACATAATAGAACTCGAACGAAATAAACTTTCTCCAAAGATCTACATTTTCGTTTTCGTCTTTTCTTCTTTTTCGTACATTGTAGTGTAGAGGTGCCATGAAAATCTAAATTCGATTACTTACAGTTGGTAAAAGTAATGCAAATGTAGTCCAGGATAATACGTTAGGTACCTATTTGTTAACTTTTAGTCGAACGATATAAAAGAAGAGAGCTTTTTAAATTAATTAAAATGAGATTCCGACATGTTTACACCGTGTGTCTGTACGAACTTCTAGTAACAAAATTCAATTTTAAATCTTTGTCATTTAAATAATTAACAATTTTCAAGTTGAGTGTCAATTTAATTCTGTTACATCTATTATAAATCATTCACCATCTCAACTGTCTTAATTAAAAGTTAATTATATTTGCTCTTGAAATTTTCTAAATTAAATAAAGTACACAAAATGTACTAATTTGTATATAAATTTAAATTGTTAACCGCTCTACGTACGTTTAATTAGTACAAGCTGTTTAAACTATTAACTGCAGTTAGTTGTGTGAAGATGGTAAACTTTAGACATTTAACTTGAAGTTTCAAAGATCATATTTTGTTGTGTGCTACCGCGAAATTCTCTATAGACCATTAAATCCTTTTTGTAACCGAAAATTGTTACCATAACATTTCCATTTGAAAAATATACGGTTTTCAAAGATTCCTTTAAAATATCTCATCTTTAATATATATATATTTTTTTTATAAAGCAAGAATTTATTTTTTGTTTGTTGTTCGTAAAAGCTGGT
>JAZBGW010002786.1:0-10646 GCA_037464815.1 Mylabris variabilis | reverse complement strand
CTTATAACAATTATTCCAATTTCAGTAAAAATAAGGGAGTAATGGCTACCGCCCATACTTGGAAAAAACACCCTGTATATAAAAAACAGTGGCGTGCGATAAAGAATCGCAAGTTATGTCAGGTCAGATCTTGTATTATACTGAAGAAGTCAGTAAAAACTGGCGTGCGATAAAGAATCGCAGGTTGTTGATGGAGATCCAGATGGAGATCAAGATTGCAATAAGAGACGAATATAAATTCAACTTTCCTATATTAATCATGGTTATGGTTTTTGAATAAATGAATTGTTGTATAGTTAGTTAAACGTCGAGGTCAGGTTTGTCGATTTCTCTTGATATTTAATTGACCTATCCTATGTTGCATAAATCAGATATAGTCAATTTTCTGCATTTATATTGCACGCATCACAATAACATTCTCTTTAGATTTGAATTTTTCTCGTCTAATTCTCTTCTTTGTTTCACTTCCTTTCGCTATAATTCTATTCATATAAATGTATGTTCAGTTTATCATATGTGGTTGTATTGTTTAAGATGGGAATTTAACGTATGGTAACTGGAAAAACAAACAAACAATGACACTCATACATCTATACGCTAATAATTAACAATAATAACGTTTTAATAGTGGCGTTAGATGAATAATTACTTCTCTAGAGAAACAACAAAATTGACGTTAATTGTAATTTTTTTTTCATATGAGGAAAAATTTAATTAATTACGGCGCGAATCTATCGATTCTACAGGGTTTTAATATAGAGAGATGATGACGGCGAAATTTAAACAAAATGACATGTTCGTTAAATTTAAACAGTTTTATACAAAAATAATGATTAGCTGTGCTTTGAATCGTGATGCATCTTCTGAGAATTTTAACACATCATCTAAAATTGAAAATCAGAACAATTATGACCTAGTTAAAATTGAAATGAAATAACACTCACTTTAGTATTGATTGAGGGTAAAAACACGTTATAGCATCAATCACCTTCGGCTATATTAAGCCAGTTTAAAGTCATCGAAATCAGTTTTTCTACTTATGATAAACTAAGCTAATTAACTGAGAATTCAATGTCTAATTAGATTGTTATCGATGAAGAAAGTTTTGAAACAAATTAAACTTTCACGAAAAAATAATAATGATAATAAAATCTAATTAATTTCTCGATTCAGATCTCTGTAATCTTCAATCTAAATGTTGAAAAAAAAATTATTTTTAAACAGGTTAAATTACCTGTTTATGCGTATTGTTTCGTATGTTTTGTTTGTTGTGTTAAATGAGAGGAAAGTTAAAATACTGCTTGTAGTTAAGGTCGCATATAGCGAGCAGGAGGGCCCCCCAACAGTAACAACAAACGTTTGATAGTTAGAACAACAGTAGCTGTCGGTGATTCTCTCTATATGTGAACAAAACATTGATCCGCCAATGTTGTTTGATTCAACTAATTGTGTTTAATTGTTGTTTTATTTTTTGGATTCTTTCGGTTCTTGTTGTTTTCTCTGTTCTCCTCTTGTGCATTGTGATGGGAAATAAATTGTGTAAAAAGAAAACTGAACTCGATCAAACCAAATCACCGTTCGACCGCATCATCAATAGGCTGCATGTGAGTTGACACATTTAAAATCACATTGAAGATTTTCTGAAAATTTCCAATAAATCAACGATAGGATGTCAAGGTGATGATTTAATTTTTCAAAAATGATTTCGATCAAACTCTAGCCTTGAATTCCGTCATCGTTCGCCTTGGTTGTAAACAATTAAATAATTCAGAAAAAATAGCATTAGAAAATCAAAATGGTAAACATTTCTCGATATAGACGCAAATATAGACAATCTGACTCTAAAATACTTATAGTGATTACATATAGATCTGTTGTCTGCTAAATTGCAAATTAAAATTGCTACATACATAATTAATACACCAATAATTTGTATTATTGTGTTATAATTACAACTAGCACGTTTTAAATAGGTGTTAAACCACGTGCCACAATCAATACAACAAACGTGGACGTATTTTCAATTTAAATTAATTGATATAAAATAATTGCATTCGAATGATTTGATTGGAGCCGATGGGGGTGGTGTCGAGTGAAAAAAGATTCATTTATAGCAGCCGGTTCGGTCGATAAGTGTTTGAAATTTTTCAATATTTAAATATTTACAATAGACGAGGAATTTTTCGTTACATATAAATATTAATGGAAATATCCGAGAAATTTGCTTATAATTCGATTCTAAAATCATCGCGTTACATCATTTGTTTAATTACGCTCCATAAATTCTCCTCTCCTATACATAATTGTGTTATTCTTTTAATCAAAGGTTATGGTCAATTGTTATTAATGTTATATTGTTCCCCGATGTACCGTTTAAAAATAATAATAATAGGTATTATAATATTATTTTTCCTGTTGTGAAATTCAAATTTAAAATATTAAACATTGCTACAATATTTTCGGATAGATCTACATACAGAGTGTTTCTTCTAAATGTGGTCAATTATTGTAAAACTTCTATTTGCGGGAAAGCGGTTTGAAAAATATTTCAAATATTTGTAGAAGGGTTCCTCGAGATAATTCTAACAAATTAAAACCTCGTATCACATTTGGAAGTTGCTCAAAAACGCTTGTTTCTGACGATGTTGCAATTCTCAAAAACGAACTAAACACACAAAACGACTTAGAATGACTAGAGCATGATTTTTTCGATTTTATTCTGGAGCAGGTGGAAATTTTTCGCATTTTTTCTCAAATGAAATGTAGAAAAATGATAAAATCAATGTTGGGAGGGCTTTCGAGACACTCACAGTCGTTTTCCATGCTTTTGGCCAACTTCCAAATGAGCTACGAGGTTCTAATTTTGTTGAACTGGTCTCCAGGAAAGCTTCTACAAATTTTTGAAATTTTTTTCGAATCGCTCGCCAACTAATAAGTTTCATAAGAATCGACCACATTTAGAAGAAAGACCCGGTATGTAGGTATGTAACAAATTATTTTAATATTTACATATTATTCAACGTTTGTCAAAATTTAAACAAATCAAACTATGCACAACAAAAAGGCAATTTACTATTTGATTGAGTGGCAATTAATCTTTGTTGATTATAGCCGTGCATTCCTATCATAAAACATATCAGTGGTGTTTTTTTTTGTTCTGGACGTTTTAGCGTTAAAATACAACACGAAACGACGAATTTACTAGATGAAAGGTTCGGTGAATGTTAAATGTTAGATTTACATAAAACTTAAGATAGTTACATGTAATCAAATATATACTGAAACCAAGAATTGCTCTATATCATTAAGTGAACGTAAACGGAATAATTACATTTGAGTTTCTTATCTCAATTAATGGGGGAATGAGAGAGAATACCGCTGTAATTCTCATAATTCTCTTGGTGATTATTTAAAAAAATCTCTCCGAGTACAACTCGGAAGCAAAAAAAACCCAACTTTTATTTTCAACAAAATTTCACGACTTTTAAGGCAATAAGTATTCGTAATTGTAGTCGATAATGTTACAACATTCACCTTATATAGTCGATCGACCTCAATACTAGTATCTTCTATCTTTTATAATTTTCAAATAATTAAAACTATTATAAATACAGGAAAAATCCAATTTGTTTTAATTTCCTATGTTTGTGTGTTACAGTTACGGCCAAATTCGTGGAAATCGGATACGCATTTGAACCAAAAGCAGGTTAACAGGTAGGCTTTACCTTTATTGAGCTTAACCAGAAACCAAAAAGATAACGCATTTTGTTTTATATTCAATGATTTTGTATGTAGAGCTGAACAAGATTTTGGTGTGTTTTTCAGTATATTGTTTTTCTTGTAATTTCAGAAACACAAAAGAGAATACGAATAAAACAACAAAGATTAAGCAATTATCAAAATCGTCGGATTGGACGGATGCAGCGTTACAAGTACCGGATGGTGACGATGAAGCAATCCATTTGCCCAATCCGAAATTGACGTTGATTTTTGATAACGAGAAGGGTTCAACTACAACAACACCACCCGTCCCACCGCCAAGGAAACATAAAAAAGGCCTCCGTGAGAAGATTGAAACGGTCGCTAAAAATAGTTTACAAGTATTTCAATCAAAGAAACCTGTCGATGAGCCACTTTGCGTTAAGAAAATTATTCAACCAACATGTCCCACAGACGAGCATGATTGTGCTATCCATAATAGAAACCATAAACGTGAACAAGCGAAGAACGAATTTAATCAAAAACAACAACAACAACAACAAATCGACATCGACAAAACGAAAATAACGAAAGATACGAAACGACGTAAAAATCTGTCTGTTGTCTCATTGCCGAATTATAACGAATTGAAATTAACGATAGCGAAATTGGATGATATTGACAAGAAGGTTGATGATGATGTTAATAATTCATCAGCAACATCTTTACCGAATGAAGCGAAGAAATTGACAAGTTCCTGTGGTAGATTGGAAACGTGCATGACACGTTGTCGCAGTTTCGGTTCATTACTGCCACAACAATTGTTGGATAGATGGAAAGTTCGTAAGATACCGACAGATAATGAGAGTGACGATTCATTTGGTGCTCTAGAAGATTGGGATTTACGTTTAATCGAACATTATAATCCGAAAGATGCCAGTTTACCACGACCGTCGACGAGGAAATTGCAAAAGAACGATGCCGCCCTGAAAGATGTTGAAAGTATGATTGTAACGACGAATGATGGAAATTCAACAATATTACCAACACCGAAAGCACCAGTACGAAAATCGGAAAGTCTTATAAAAGCGAAAATGAATAATAATGAAGTACTACAGGTTTGTAATAAAGATAAATGTAGTAAAAATATAACGGCAACAACAACATCATCTGCTAATTTAAAATCTAAAGAAAATAATAATGATGTTGAACATTCAACATTGATGAAAATCCTCGAGAAATATAGTATAGAAGATAAACAAAGGACAATAACTGAAAAGAATATTGAAATGGAAGCTGAGAATTGCTCGTTCAAATTTCGACAGAATTTAAAATTAATTGAAGACTTTCTTTGTAATGAAAAAATGAATATTGATCGAGATTTGAATGCTATCAACAATACAAATTTGGTAAAAACATGATGTGACGTTATTATAAAGTCGTCCTACGTACAACTTTTTCGAGGTTGTGTTGATTTTTGTATAATAATTAACGTGTAAAATATTGTATTTAAATTGTAATAAATTTATATTTGTAGTAGACGTGAATTTACAAATAATTATAAGCTTGCATAACATGGGCTTTTCTATTTTTTTTCTATTAAACAACACGCTATTCAACCTGTTTATTGCAATTTATTGCAATCAATAGTTCTTCGTACCTTTACAAAATTGTAATTTTATAAATAATGGCTTTGATAAGCTCAAATCGAGAGAAATTCCAAATGATTTGTTTCCTATAATTTGATTTAATCTTGTTTTTTTAAACAAAAACTATTCCAAGGAAATCCAACAACATTAAACTACTAAACTAGTATAGGAGACAAAAGGAAATGTCTCTCGTCGAGTAATTCGTAATATTTCACCATTATGTTTTTGGTTATATTGCAGAGTAATGTACACATAAAAAGAAAACCCCTAGCGATTCACATACTATAAATGAATTTCTCCACAAAATCATAATTTCATAAACTGTGCATGTATATGTAGCTTGTGTTTTATACAATTCAACTCGCATCCCCTATAAATTTGGCTTATTTATTTTAATGTTAAATTATTTCAACTAAAGTGCTGGACTGAATTTGCAATATCCTCTTGTCAGATAATAAAACTACAATATGGGAAAGCAATAAACAATGCCCTAATAATTTGGTGTGATATACAGATATCCTAGTAACAGAGCATTGAAAATATAAGAAGTTCTAATTAATTAATGTTTTCGAAATTTAATATACAGGGTGAGTATAAAGTGACGCATAATCGTCATAACTTTTGTATTTATGAAAATTTTGAAAAACGCCGAGACAGGCAACTTTTTATTTTTTAATTGATTAATTGTGAGTGAGCCAAAACGGCTCTACCAGTGACCATTACGAAGAAATGACGTCATCATCAATTTTTTAAATGGCACCCCTTATTTTTCATTGCATTTTCGGGTAGAGAATTTTTTTCTACGTTTAGATATGTGGAAATATTAGGGGGTTACATGAGAAAATTTTTGAGAAAAAAATTCTTAAAAAATGCAAGATTTTCTGTCATCATACTCATCATTAAATCCATGCATCAGCAAAATATATGAGAAAAACAGCATCCTAGAATAATCATTGTAAGCAATGATTTATTATTGGATCAAGTAGGCGTACGTTAAATATTTAACAAAATTATTAGCAAACATGGCGGACACAATTGTCAAAAATAAAATTTTAAATTTTAATGCAGATTACTTCTGGAGGGAAAACATTAAGTGTATGGTTGAAGTATATGCGACGTATTTAACAGCTTTTAGGCAGATAAAACTCCCAATTATGTTGAAATTTCGAATTTAATTTTTGCCAATTAAATCCGCCATGCTTGCTAATAATTTTGCCAAAAATTTAACATATGCCTACTTGATCTAATAATAAATCAATGCTTACAAAGATGATTATAGGGTGCTGTGTTTTTCGTAGAAAATCTTGTATTTTTTAGGAATTTATTTCTCAAAAATTTTCTCATGTAACCCCCTGATATTTCCACATATCTAAATGTAGAAAAAAATTTCCTACCTGAAAATGCAATAAAAAATAGGGGGTGCCATTTAAAAAAATGGATTATGATGTCATTTCGTCGGAATGGTAACTGGTAGAGCCGTTTTCCCCGAGTCACAATTAATAAATTAAAAAATAAAAAGTTACCTGTCTCGGCATTTTTCAAAATTTTCATAAATAAAAAAGTTATCACGATTATGCGTTACTTTAGACTCACTCTGTATAGCCTGAAGTACTCTTGGAAAATATTTTCATTTTTAAATTCTTGAATAAAATCGAAAGGGACTTTGATAATACAACTTATGGTCAAACGCTGAACGTTTTACAGATATTTAGGTGAAAATTTAAATTTTGCAATCTTGGGAGGATCCTCGAATCATTCTAAGTCGTTTTGTTTGTTTAGTTTGTTTTTGAAAATCGCGACATCGTCAGAAACGAGCGTTTTTTGACCAGCTTCCAAATGAGCTACAAGGTTATAATGATCTCTAGACACCCTCTTATAAATCCGTGAAATATTTTTCAAATCGCTCGCTAACTAATAAAAGTTTCATAAGAATTGACCATTTTTTTTAACAAACAAACATCTATATCTACAAAAAGTATAATTACAATTTCACCAAAAAATTTCCGTCTTCATTCAAATCATGTTTACAAGATTTTAGCTTAATTACGCTTGTTGATAAGAGAATTACAAGGGAAACGTAATTATGATTGGCTGCCTACAAGCATTACCCCCTTTATCCCTACTTTTGTATGGCGAACAATTTAGTTTGAAGTCAAAAGGTTTAGAAAAAAAATCAACTCTAGTAAGCGGCCTGTTATTTCTATCAAATCCATTGGCACGGAAATTGTTTTAAGTTTTCCTGTATTATCTTTTTCGTTAAGTAGGGATCTTATATATAGTCATATCATTCTACCATCTTCCTATTATTCTCTAAATGATTATCGTTGACGATAAATTATGTAATCTGTCTCTTTTATTTGCTTCAACATTAATTTTTTGAGGTCGAATTTGTCACATTAGAACAATAACAATAAACTAAAAATTAAATATGACAAGTTCCTCCCCAAGGAATTCAGTTTCAATCAATACAAGGTAGATCGGTTTCGGCTTTTTATGTCATCGTCAACACTTTGTAGCTACAATTATCATGACTGTTTATAGATGAAATAGACCGTTTACAGCAAATTAATAGAGCGATTCGAAAAGTATTTTAAGGATTTGTAAAGCTTTCTTTAACGATGTCCCGATTTTCAAAAATTTGCAGCACACTTGACGAGCGCTTCGAATAATGTTACAAGTATTTGTAGGGACCATCTTAGAAAAATTAGAACCTTGTAGCTCATTTTGATGTCGATCAAAAATGCTCGTTTCTAACGATGTGGCGATTTTCAAAAACTAAAGGAGCACTCAAACTGACTTAGAAAGACTCGATGATTGTACCAATATTCATTTTTTCTATTTTTCTCCATTTTATTCTGGAACGAGAGGAAAATTTTCGCTTTTTTCTACAATGCAATGGAGAAAAACGAAAAAATTACCCTTGGGAGGGTCTTCGAGTCATCCTTGGTTTTTTACTAGCTTAGCTCATTTTTGAAAGTTATAACATCTCCGACCGACTTCTCTAATTTTGCAAGAATGTTCTCTAGGGACCCTTCTATAAACCCTTGAAATATTTTTTAGGTTATTCGCTAACTAATAGGAGTTTCATAAGATTCGCTAGCCTTAGATCCGACATCCTGTATAATATTATGTTAATATAAAGGCTTTACTTTAAAAATATTACGGAAAAAGTGTGAACAAAATTTTCAGTGTTTGAAAAATTACCAAACTAAATGAGATAATTTTTCAATAAAGCAAAGATGAATCTAAACTGAAAAATGCTAAAATGAGAGGTGATAATGTGCCATATTTGATTGCATACGTACTCTGAATAAAAACAATATCAGAGTTGATATTTTTATTGATTTAGCTTGTAGAAAAATTTAAAATTAAAATCAACAATATCAAAATATCCGTCTTATACGTTGGACATGTCATGTATAGCATATTCGTCGTATATCATCGTTGAATGTGTATGTGTTTGGATGATGAGAAAGGAAACAGGCAACAGTTTGGCCGATCACGTAATGAAACTTTGTTGTATCGACTACCATTAGCTAATCGATACTGAGACGACATGCACGCAATGCAGATAATCCGACCAGCAGTCATTCTGAATCATCAATCATGTAAATCTTGGGTAGTGGTTGTAGATAGGGCAAGACGGTTTCTTGTGCGGCAAGCCGCCGCCACCAACTGGCCCCAAAATACTATCCAATGTCGAGGCACGAATCGATGGGGATTAATGGTTAACCGAGAATTACTATAAACACACCGACGTTATTAAAGTTTTATAATTGCACCATAATCCCTTAATTTTACTCTTTATTATGCAGTATAATGCCCTAAAGACGATGTTTATTGAATATGATTAAAGGCTAAATGAAGCGCGACTTTTTCAGCAAATCCATTAATTCTATCTAATAGATTTTAAAGAGATTGAAAGGTTCTGATAGAGTTTATTTTCATTTTATCGAAATAGCATCGGATAAAGTAAATGTGGGGAATTAGAGCGTATCGGTGGTGGTGGTGGTGGTGGTGCAACAATATTCCATTCTTTGGCAATATAAAATATTCAGAGAGGGCAACACTGGTGGCGATACAATTAAAAAATATTCGTTTTTTATGCAAATTGACATACATCGTGTTGGTCCAATTGCCTTTGAAATATTCCACATTAACGAGCTCATTGCTTTCACGACTCGAAACCGCTTGAATCTAGTCGAGTAAAAAGGAAATTCTTCCCTCATCTACCATCAAAAAAGCGTTCCACAAATTTAGATTAATGAGCCTTTATATTAAACAATTTGCATACATGTTTTCATTAGCCTGTCTACGTATTACGTATTACTCTATATATAGTAAATAAAAGAAAATTCTAATAATTCCCCCAGAATAGAATTTTTAGTAATTACAAGTATTTATTGAGTTTCATTTATACACAAGTGTATAAGAGTTTAGTGGAAGCGTGCGTGAATTTCGAATGTGTGTAATGTGCGTGAAATACCAAATAACGTGGTGAAATTGCTTGAAATTTAAATGAAACTTGGCCCTTTGTACAGTAAATTCAATAGATCTGATGGTGGTGGTGAAGTCAGTCGAAATTCGGGCCTTATAGTGAGAATCAATAACATTTTAACAAATTTGACCCATTCATTCATTCTTTGTTTCATTCAATTCGGTGACGCATTCTCAATATCTTTGATGCTTACAAAAAACTGATTAAAGCAAAAAGCAACTTTAGTCACAATTATAGCTTATAAGTGATTATACAGGGTGTGTCCTAGTGATGGGACATTAAAAGTATAAGAAGATCTAATTGATCGAAGTTGATGAATTTGGTATATAGCCATCTTGCTGCCTGAAGTACCTTTAGAAAATATTTTCATTGTTCTAGCAACCTCCGTTATATGGGGTAGTACACCCCACTCTCTTATTTTAAATGGAACGGTATATTTTTTACTGTATTTTTAATTTCTTTGATAAAATCGAAAGGGAGTTTGATAATACAACTTATGGTCTAACGCTGAAAGTTTTCCATGAAATTTTATGTTTTGCAATGTTTGATTTAAAAAATCGTATTTTTCAAACTATGGCTGCTAAAATTATGACATTTGAAATATAAATAGCATAAGCAATGTCCTTTTTAGTAAATCTTATAGCGTTTAATTATCTTTCAGCGTTTGGCTGAAATAAAATTTCCTTTCAGTCAATTTTCAAACTATAATATCTTGCTTATTTTAAATGGAACACCATATTTTTCTTTATATGAGTAGATAGATAAAAAAAATCTATATCAAAGTGTATTAACATTTTCTA